>DF358952.1:8750-26994 GCA_000787875.1 Solanum virginianum | reverse complement strand
GAGGGTTCCCAGGAAACAGCCTCTCTACTTAGGTAGTGGTAAGGTCTGCGTACATTCTACCCTCCCCAGACCTCACTTGTGGGATTTCACTAGGTATGTTATTGTTGTTGTATATCAGTTGAATTAAAGATTATAATACTCCCTAATTTTTTTCCTACCTGATATGGACGTAAATATGCACGAGATGCTGAGAAAAAGCTGCAGAAGTCAATTTACGAGAGGCATTATGACTCGTAGAGAGGTTACGAGTCATAAAAGGGGTCTCGTAGGGAATTGTAGTAACTCTGAGTTTCAAGATCCTTTAGTTTACATGAGGAGTTTACGACTCATAGAACTCTTTACAACTCGTAGAGGAGAATTTCGTGACAAATTTCAATGACTTGGACTGCAGGTTCATCTTCCTTACAAGAAGGAGTTTACGACTCGTAAAACACATTACGATTCGTAAGATGAGGTTTCGTACTAATTTTCAGTGACTCCAACTTTTCGATCCCTAGTTTACGAAAGGCCTTCTGCTACTCGTAGATGGGGTCTCGTAGACCCCAGTGACAGTTTTAATGAGGGGTATTCTTGTCCATTTCGATTCTTATTTAAATAAACCCCTGATCATTTTGGGCATGGATAGGGTCTTAGAACAAACCCTAAGGGTATTCATTCTTCATTCTTCACCTTGGATTTTCTTGAGAGCAAAAAGAAAGGAGAAAGAACTAGGGTTTTCAATTCAAGCATAGGGATTGATTGGAGTTTTATTGTTTCTTCAATTCCCAGGTATGTAAGGCTTACCAAAGTGTAAAATTCCTTCATTCCACACACCCCTTCATCTTCTTGAGTCAAAGATTTGGAGAAGAGTTGAGAGTGGAGGATTTCTATGATTTAAGCATTACATTCTTACATTTATTTTGAGATTTACTGATAATATATGAGGTACTTGTTGCCTTGCAAAAAAATTCATATGAAGTTGAGATGAAGTTTTACACTTGATAGCATGAACTCTAATTTTCATGATTTTTTGAACTCCTATGCATATTTCAAGAGTTGAGTATATGAGTTGAGTAATCTGAGCATGATTGAGTATGAGGAGCATGTTGCAGTGAGTCACAAATATTACTATACTTGACTATCTAGCTTGCACTATATGATGAGTCAATTTGAGTGAGTCTAAATGGCTGTTTGAGTCTGAGTCGAGTTGATTGGTTGCATTGATTGATTGAATTATTGAGTAATTGAGATGAATTACCCTAAAGGGAGTTGAGTTTTAAGTTGATTGATGAGTTCAACATATTTTGATCTTGGGATGAGTATCGATCATCAAACGGTGAGCGAGTATACATCTACTTTAACCTATAGAACTACGTTGTCTGCGTAGGATAGTCGTTACAACTTGTTTTGGCGACTCTTATCCCGCAAGTGGACATTTATTATGGATCCATGAGAGAGTTTGATCGTTCTATTCTGTGGCAAGTTTAGGGCAGGTGTGGCAATGATATCGAATTCGTTGTGCATCACATAATTAAAGGAGGTGGGATGAAGATGTCAGTTAAGAGAAACTCCCAAGCAATATTAATTGATCATGATATTTTAAAATGAGTCTATGCCTACTGAGCTTACTTTTAAAAGCATGATTTTACTCTAAACTTGCATAAACTGATTTGAGCATAAGTTGTTGAGTCGAGATGAGTGAGTTGAGCTTTACTTTTCTTGAGCTATTCTACACACTAGAATATTCCATGTACTAACGTCCATTTGGGCCTGCATATTTTCATGATGCAGATACAGGTGATAGAAGACTTTAACCCGCGCATCATTGAGGTCCACAGATCAGTGCATTTCCGGAGTTGGTGAGCCTTCTTTGCTTTCTGGAGGAGCTCCCTTATCTTATAAGTTGACTTAGTATATATTTTCCTTTCTTTCTTTGATTTGGGATGTTCATGGCCTATCATGACACCATTTAGACTTGTTGAGTAGAGGTTTTATAGACACTGAGTAGAGGATTGTTGAGTATTTTGTATTCTAAACTTATTTATTGACTATTATGAGTAGTTTAGTTGCATTTAGTTTCATATAATTCCTTCTTATTTGAGTTATTCTTCCGCTGTCGAGTTGATGTGACGATGAGGCCAATTGGTTCTCTTGGGGAATCAGCAATGGCTCTTCATGTGCCAACCACACTGTAAGTAACTAAGTTTCATTCCTCAAAAATAATAAATCAAAAAACAAAAAGTAGAGGCAAACAACAATATTTATATTTCAAGAATTTGTGCGAAGGTTACAATCTTTATAAAAATCTAAAAAAAAAGATGTAATCCTTTGATTCTTCTCCTCACGATCATCAACTCAAACACTTTTCTTTGTTCTTGAATCGAAGAAATACTTGTTGAAATTTTACTACGAATGCGGAGTCAAGCTTTAATCACAATCACAGAAATATGGCAACTTGCGGCTTACAACTTGGAGACAAAACTCCTTGTATGCGGAAGACTTGCGGATCACCACTGAAGAACAAAACTTTTTTATGTATTCTCTTCTTCTTGTTCCTCCTCCTCTTCTTCTTTTTCTCTTTTTCTTTATCTTATGAAGACCCCTGTATATAGTTGTAAGTTAGGGTTTTAGGGGTATTTTGATCTTCAATTAATTTTAGAAGACCTTGAGCTTGAAGAACATGAGTTGAGCTCATCTTGTCAACTTAATGGACTGACCCAAATATAATTTAAATTTTATTTAAGTTATAAAATTTTAACTTAAATATTAATCCAACCTCATTAGCCAATAATTTGACTTGGTCAATGTATCATGAATTTAGGATTTATTCCACATTTAATATGGATTGATCAATAAAAAAATTTTGTCTACAAATGCCCCCTACTTCAAGGCTTGTCGGGGTGGTTGATTGGTCGAACCTTTAAAGACAAGGCTTGAAGTATTCATGAATCAAATATATTTTTTTCGTAGGAAGTCTTTCAAAACTTTTCATATTTGATTCCATAGAGATTTTTCATAATTTGACTCCAATGAAACTTTCCATAACTTGATTCCTATATGATTTTCCATAACTTGAATCCTAAGAAAATTTCCATAACTTGGTTCCTATGAAATTTTTACTATGATTTGATTTTAATTATGGATTTTTCATAATTTGTAGGAAAATAATTTATGTACTTTTGATATCTATAAATATCCATACTCTCGTGAAGGCTAATTGTCAATTTGCGGTATCGTCAAGCTCGATCAGATCCATCTCCATTAGGTGATATTTATCTTCTAATTTTTGTCACTTTTTTTTCAGCTCAGCACACCTGTGGTAGAAAATTCATATCTTGTTGTAGAAATATCAAAATTATGATCCATTTGATTTTTCAGAATCTAGACTCATAATCTACAATATATCCAAAGATTAATGTCAAAATCCTTCTCAATTGTCGGGAATCAATTTTTTATTTTATCTCTCCAGATTTTTTTTATAGCTTATGGAGTCTCATCAAAACGTCTATATCTTGGTGTAAGAGCGTCCGAATGACGAACAACTTGATTCTATAGAAAATAGCCTTCAACATCTCCAAAGATTAAAGCCAAATTCCTTATCAAAGAATAAAAAATTATTTTTTGAAAAGTTAGCTACACAATCAACTTTGAGGTGACTTTGGACAACATTCATGAATTCACTTTTTTGTGTTTCGCCAAAGAGCCGCATATTGATTTTCGTATTGATTGATACTTCTGCTATCATCTACATGAAGAGAGAAAAATACAAAATCTTTAAGCCAGTAGGACCGTAGTCATCATGTGCTAGAGCATATGCCACACTTTTCACCATTTGATTTGAAGCTCCGTGCTATTGGCACCGTAAGATGCATCACTCCTTTTATTTATTTTTTGTGTAGATTAACAATAGACTACAAATGCTCTCAATATCAAACCAAAAAAATATGAGGGTAATCCAAAATTGATGAGAAACCACTTGGTGTATCTTGATTTGCAGTTGTGGTTTGGTCGATGAACCACACTTAATGTATTTTTCAAGCAATTGTGACTTTAGTGGTGACAAACATACATGGTGCATCCTTTTTTTTGGAGTTGCGTCTTTAGCTATGAACTGCATTGTATGCCTCTTTCTCTGTAGTTATGACTTTGGTGATGAACAACATTGTGTGTTTCTTCCTCTGTAGTTGCGGCTTTAGCGATGAACATCATTGTATGCCTCTTTCTCTGTAGTTATGACTTTGGTGATGAACAACATTGTGTGTTTCTTCCTCTGTAGTTGCGGCTTTAGCGATGAACATCATTGTATGCCTCTTTCTCTGTAGAGTCGGCTTTGGTGATGAACAACATTGTATGCCTCTTTCTCTGTAGTTGTGACTTTGATGATAAACTACACTTTATGTCTCTTTCTCTGTAGTTGCGGCTTTAGCGATGAACATCATTGTATGCCTCTTTCTCTGTAGTTGTGACTTTGATGATAAACTACACTTTATGTCTCTTTCTCTGTAGTTGCGGCTTTGATGATAAACTACACTTTGTGTCTCTTTCTCTTGGATTTTGGCTTTGGAAGGAAAGAGATTTTGGTGTAATCTATCCTAATTTTGGATAGCAACACAATAGTAGTTGCGTAACTACTGGGCCGGGAGAGGAGCGGAGGGCAGAGGGAATTTCTGGTGGAGCGGTGAAATACGTAGAGATCAGAAAGAACACCAATGGCTACTCTTGATACATCAACTTCACAAATCAAACTTCAAAACTTGCCCCCATGCTGAAGATAGAGACTTGTTTATAACTGTGTCGATCCATAAAATATTTGAAGTGATGATATTTGATGAACAAATGATCCAGTCTTGATATAGACATCTAAAATGAGTTGGCAAGTCACCTTTTGGTATTCAATCTCATTTTTTCTACTTAGATTATTTGTATGGGATGACATATTAATTTTTTTCTTCTTATCATTACTGATGTATGAGTACTCTTGCAATTTTTTTGAAGCAGTTAAATACATTTACTTTACACTTCTATGCAAAACATGTGAGTTTTTTTTTTTGCCTTGACCACTTATTTTGAGGTTTTCAACCTAATAAATTTATTTTTTTATCATACAAATTTAAACTCATGGTAGACCAAGAGTAATGACTTAAAGTTTTAACTCATTTTATAGAGCTTTCGTAGCTTGATGGCTTAGCTCGAATTTGATGAGATTCACTCTTGAAGAATTAGCTCAAATTTGAAGAACTTCGAAACTAAACACTTGACTCAAATTTGATGAGCTTCATGACATGCATTTTATGCTCATGTGTCGAGGAGCATTTCTACCTATATAGACTCTTCAATTCCAATTTTGGATGAAAGGTTGCCCTCATCCTCACTATCATGTATATTTTCTTTGGAGGCTCAAAGTAAAGTAACTCTTGATCTCTATCTGTGGCGATACTCATTCCATATCATAAACACGAGTTGCTAGTTCTTCAAATGTTTTAGGTTTTATGCTTTGCATTATGTAGCGATGATCTCAATGCATACCTTGGATGCATATTTCGATCTCAGAAGTTTTGCTAAGACAATCTTTGAAGTTAAGGTTCAAGCTCCACCAATGATTAATGAAGTCAATGACTTGCTCATTATCCCTTTGGCAAGCATTGCTAAGCTCTATTATGCTTACAACACGTCTTGTGCTATAAAAATACTTAAGAAATTGTTGCTCCTTATCTACTCCCAACTATCAATGGAACCAGCTTCAAGATCTATGTACCAGTCGAAAGCAATTCCTATGAGTGATAGAATAAACTACTTAACAAAATGATCATCATATGTTCCAGCATTATTGCAAGTTTCGACAAAGTGTGTTACATGTTATTTCAGATTTTTCTTGCCATTAAATTATTATAGCTTAAGAGGTTGATAGTTAGCATGTATCTTTAGGTTATCAATTCTTTGAGAATACGATGTTACATATGTGAGTGGAGATTTAGATATAGGCTCTGACTTATCTTTGATAGTCTCCATGATGAAGTCTTTCGATTGGTCAATGGGAATTAGGCCTTCAGCAGACACTTGAAACTCGTTGACCGTTATTTCTTGTTTTGTGAAAGACTCTTTCCTCTTGCGTTTCATGAAGCTCCATACATAAACGTGTAGATTTTCCCTCCTTCATATTCTCTATCGTATTTGTCAACTTAGTAATTTGGGTATCTTGACCTTTGATGTATTTTGACAGACTTTCAATCGCTCTCGTCAAACTCGCAAGTTGTTCTTCTATGGTGAAAGTTTCAATTACCATCACTTGCAAAATCACCATAGAGGATGAAGAATAGTGCGAAACATCGCTAGGATATAGTTTGGATTGAGAAGTAACATGAGGGAAGATCATAGCGGATCTAGCACTTAAGATATCATCATCTTCATGCACGAAGGGATCATTAGACTGACGACGTCATTCTTGTGACAGTCTTAGTCGATCCAACACTCTTTCTACTACCTCAACGAAATCTTTCCCTTTTTCTAGAACGTATGGAAAGGATACCTCTTCTTTTGGAGAAGACAAATAATAAACAAGAGATGATTTAGGTAGCGCTTGAAGCGTTTGTTGTCCCAGCATTTTGGTTTTACTCCTAATTTGGGCCACAATCATCATGGCAATTTTCAAGCCATTTGCGGAGTCAATATCCTCAAAAACATCAGATTTAAAATCGATGTCCATTGCGACCGTATCGATAATTTTCTTATAACTTTAAATGAATCAGAATTTGGATCTAATAGTTTTTTTTGCAAATGCAGATTTCGAGTTGACCTTTTTGGAAGTCATCTTAGTGTTCTTGAATTTTTATTTTTATTTTTAAAGAGAAGAGATGAGAGGTAAAGATTATTGCACTGGGCATGCCAATTTGTAAGCCACTAAGTTTCGTTCCTGAAAAATAATAAATCAAGAAAAGAAAAATAGAGGCAAACAACAATATTTGTATTTCAAGAATTTGTGCGAAGGTTACAATCTTTATAAAAATCTAAAAAAAAAGATATAATCCTCTGATTCTTTTCCTCACGATCATCAACTCAAGAGCTTTGTTTTGTTCTTGAACCGCAAAAATACTTGTTGAAATTTTACTACTAATGCGGAGCCAAGCTTTAATCACAATCGCAGAAATATGAGAACTTGCGGCTTACAACATGGAGACAAAACTCCTTTGTATGCAGAAGACTTGCGGATCACCACTGAAGAACAGAACTTTTCTATGTAATCTCTTCTTGTTCCTCCTCCTCCTTCTTTTTCTCTTTTTCTTTGTCTTATGAAGACCCTTGTATATAGTTGTAAGTTAGGTTTTTAAGGGTATTTTGGTCTTCAATTAATTTTAGAAGACCTTGGGCTTGAAGAACATGGGTTGGGCTCATCTTGTCAACTTAATAGACTGACCCAAATATAATTTGAATTTTATTTAAGTCATAAACTTTTAATTTAAATATTAATCCAACCTCATTACCAATAATTTGACTTGGTCAATGTATCATGAATTTAAGATTTAATCCACATTTAATATGGATTGATCAATAAATTTTTTCTGTCTACACACATTTAAATTTTAGCTATACAGATCATAACTAAATACCTGAAATAAAAGCAACAATACGTTTCAAAAAAATAAAAACTTCTCAATTATTCAAGCTGTGAGTAACAGAAATTCGTACTGTAAACCCAAAAACATGATCGAAAATAGATCTAATGTGGCAATAATGTTGATGCATTCTGGGATTTGGAAAAACAGTGTTGTTTATACGAGATACAAGAGTGATGGAGTAGTTGTTGCATCAACAATTTCGTTTTTGAATCTCAAATCTACCATTTCAGTTGAGTTGGAAATTGATGAGGCGAGAATAGACATAGAAATTCGATATATTGTTGAAGGTTGTTCTGCGCCAATGCTGATCAGAAACGACATGGGAGTAAGATTATATTTTGAGGTAAAAGGATCGATCCTGAAATGTCAAAATATCCATTTTGTATTGATGTAAGTCCTAAGACAGATAGAGTGATACATCACTTTGATGCTACTTATGGCGAAATTAGTGTATTGAGGGAAGTATTATACACATGCTCTTGCTGTAGTTGAATCAAGTAATGGTAATTTCTCTTCTTTTTTTTTCAAAATTAGAAATATCAAGCTATATAGCTGATACACAGAATACAGATGTCAAGGAAAAATAAATGTACAAAAACAAGGCAACGCTGATTGCAGTGATGGCAAAATATGAAATAGAAAATAATTTCAACTTCAAAGTCAAGAGATCTGATGCTCAGAGATATGAAGGTAAATTATATCATGCATTAGATTCATCATGATTTTATTAATTTTTGTATCATGTTTTGAAATTTTATTTTAGGAATAATATATGATTCATTCATATTATGGTGAATCCAACAAAATAATATAGTATCATATGGTATGATACACTGAAATGAGTATTGATGCGTTCATATTTGTGATGAATCTATTTGTTGTGTGAAACTGATAAAATATGCATGACACATATCTAAATAATATTATGAATCACCATTAATATGCATTATGTCATGATTGCATTATTTATTATATCATGTTTTTATAATTTCTTGGGAATAATATATGATTCATTAATATACATGATGAATCCAACAAAATAACATTGTATCATGTGTTCTGCTACATTGAAAGGTTTTATTTGTGTGGAACTGACAAAGTATGTGTTAGTGTGACAAATTTTTTTGTAACTGCTATATAAATGTTGCAACTATGTCTTTGTATGTATGTTGGATAATTGTAATTGGATGATGAAGGCATTTTGCTGAAAAAATTCAGAGGTAAAGTAAGGTACTTCAATAGTGAGCACACTTGTCCATTGCGAGATAGGATGTTAGACAAGATACAAGCTACGATTGAGTTTATTAGTGATATAACAACTCCTAAACTGGTGAATTATAAGAGAATTCATACTCCAAATGATATAATTGGAGATGTTAGATCAATATACGAGATTGAGATTTCTTACCAATAAGCATAGTGTGCTAAGGAACATGCTCTTGAATTGTTAAGAGGTAAACCTGCAAAGAGATACAGACAAATGCCTAGATACATATATATGTTAAACAAAGTCTATCCAAACTCATATATAAGAATGCATAAGTCAAACAATAATGAATTCATGTTTCTATTTATAACATTGAGACCCTTTATTAGAGGATTTGAGTTCTGCAGATTAGTGGTTGTGGTTGATGGTACTCATCTTAATGGAGCTTATAAGGAAACATTTTTATCAGCAAGCATACTCGATGGGGCAAGTAGATTATTTGTTATTAATCCCTATCTGCTTAACATAAAAACATGTAAATATAAAAGTTCTTGATTCATATGTTATTGATTCTTATGAACTAGGTTGCATACTTCCATTGGCTTATGGAGTGATGGACACTGAGAATGATTGTTCTCAGACATGGTTCCTACAATAATTCAAAAATGCATTTGGCGAGTGAAACAAATGTGTGTTGTATCAGGTAGAAACGAAAGTATCATAAAGAGTGTAAGTGTTGTGTATCTAAATGTTCCTCATTATGCGTGTATATGACATCTTTGGAAGAATGTTTGTACACACTTCAGAAAGAGTAAGACAAGACTAAGTGATTTATTCTACTCAATGGCAAAGGTGTATAGAAGAAAGGATTTTGATAAACTAATGGCTAAAGTTGATAAAGTTGATCACAGGGTAAAACTGTATCTTGAGAGTGCTGGGTATGAGAAGTGGTCCAGAGTTCATGCAATTGTAAATAGGGGGAGAATGACGATATCTAACATTGTTGAATGTATCAATGGGTGTCTTATTGAGGCACGACAACTACCTATAATAGATTGTTTGAAAGAAGCTAGAATGTTATTTGGCAAT
The DNA here is from genome assembly GCA_000787875.1 of Solanum virginianum. Classification (NCBI taxonomy): domain Eukaryota; kingdom Viridiplantae; phylum Streptophyta; class Magnoliopsida; order Solanales; family Solanaceae; genus Solanum; species Solanum virginianum. The sequence continues at coordinate 17,106 of DF358952.1, read as the reverse complement.
TGGTACTATAAAAATAGAGAAATTGCTTCATACACAAAAGAGACTTTAGGGAGAAGATTCAAAGAGATTTTGATTCTAAATGCATCTAAATGTTCAAGAATGAAGGTATGTGTCATTTTATTAAATTATTATGAATCATGTAATATGAGTCTGATAACTTATTGAAATTTGCAGATTGTTGCATCCTCTGAATTTGTTTTTTCAATTTATAAAAAGGGCAGAAGATATATAGTGTGTCTTGAAAGGAAAAAGATGTAATTGTGGAAGATTCCAACTAGACGAGATACCTTGTACACATATTGTGGCTGTTTTAAAAAAATAAAAATATTATGGATATACATCTGTACTGTTTAGATTACTACAAACCTGATACATTATCAATGACATATGAAATTTCAATGGTTTCAATGTCTGATAAACAAGACTGGTTTGTTCCAGATGCTCTGTTAGATGAAGCAGTGTTGTCGCCTAGATACATGAGACTGTCTAGCCATCCAAGGAAAAGGAGAAAGAAAAATCCAGATGAGGCGATATCTACAAACACAAATAGAGGTGAACATTGTGGACAGGAAGGTCACAACGAACTTGTATTTTTTTATCCAAAGGAAAATGATCTGTTTATAAGCATTTGATTTTGTAATTTTTTTATTGTTCCATTGAATCTCGGTTAGCTGAATATTCAATGTTGAAATAATCATTTCATTTGGTGTTAAAGACGCGACTTATATGATTAAGAAAATAAGCTCCTAAATAGATGCATGAATGAAATTTCATTTGGATGAATCATTGCAGCAAATTATCTTAGCATACATATGATTCAATGCATTAGATTTTCATGAATCATGTAATAATGATGTATCATGTGTTAAGATACTCTGCTTTCAATATAAACAAAATTCATAGACAAAGAATCAAGATATAAGACACACCATTTGTTTCACAATTAAAAAACAATTAAAAATGGTACACTTCATATTGTTTGTGTGGAAAAGAAAACAAGTTACTGAGTTGAAGCATCAATCAGATTTCATTTATGATGAATCATTGCAACAAAATAATTTAACACATATTGATTCACTGACTCAGATAACTTGTATAGGTTTGTATAACAATGAATCATACAATATGATTCATTACAATAAAATACTTTAACACAATGCTGATTCACTGCATAAGATATTTATACTTTAACCATGAATCTTTCAGAATGATTCATTATAGAAAAATGCTTTTACACATAATTGATTTAATTATCCAAATAAGTATAATTGGTGTATAGTTATGAATCATGTAATAAGATAAAATACATGAAATAACTAAGGCCTGGTTCATAGAATCAAATTTATATAGTAAAGTATATGACATGATTAATTTGTTAGTGATGTATCCAGTTTAATATGTTTGAATCACTGCAACTATAGTTATTGTATCACTTTTGTAGATATATTGTAATATAAAAATACTTCAGCATATTAAACTAATAAACTGGTGACACAATTGAATTGTGCAAAGGCATAGAAAAATTACATTAATATTTTAAAAATAAAAAGTATAAATAAGTCATTTGAGTTCTAAACAAAAATAACATAAGATTCATGACTATAACTACTGAAAACTGTCTAATCAATGCTAACTAAGTCATCTCCTGCAGGTGCTTCTCTGGACTGGTTCTTTAATTTTTTTGGATCGTTATTTTCACAGACATATCCTTCAGTTGTCTTTTTTCATCCATATCTCCAAATTAATGTAGTGTATCTTAATCGTAGAAACACCAAATCAAACTCACCTGCTGAAATTTCAAATTCATCACTAAAGTAACTCAGCGATAACGGTAACATACAAGACATGGTCCCTGAAAATAAGAATGTATGTAAATTTAAAATAAAAAAATGATACAACACTTACAGGTTATCGGGTACTTGTTGAATAATATCTTTTATAAACTCAACATCAAATGGATGCTGCGAGCCTAAAAGCGCTCCAAATTCTTTATTCTTGTAACATTTCAGTGAGAGCCAATCAGTTCTGCCTGTGTGATTATAAAAATGACTACTCTCAAGGTACATGGGCAACATGATAGATAACTTTTTTATCTCCTCTGATGGTACTTTTCTCTATGGATTGAATGATGAATCATATACTAGAATGTGCCTTTTTTAAGACAATAGCAGCAAGTACCTAGTGAAAATCACCATCATAGTTAACAGGTATGTAAACTTCATCCACTTGGTGCGAGGGTGAACCAATAGGGAGATTAAATTCATCTATCATGCTTCTAATTGATCCCTCAGATGTAGCAAAGATCGAAACAACTGTCATGTCTTCTTGAGTGTTGATATTTGTATCAGTTGGAGTATTATAGTACCTATCATATGCACGACAGATGTGTTTTATGAAAAAGTAGTTGGTGGTAGTGTATCTATATTCGTCAAATGGTCTTAGCTTTTTCTTTTTTCGGAGATAATAGAGGACTACATCAATGTGTTGCATACAGGTTAGATACATATAAAAAATAAAATACATGACTATGTATCACATGTTTCAATAAAGTATGAATCATATATGTTAAAATACCTCATCGGTCCAATATTTATTTTTTTGGAACATGATGTAGAACCAGTTTTTATCTCGTGGGTGTGCAACAACCAAATTCATGTAATCAAATCCAAAAAATCTTGATGTCTTATGATAACGACTATCTTTTGATTTCTTGGATATTGAACAAATATTTTGTTAAAGTTTAATATATAATGGACCAAAAATATTTAAAAGTTCTTAACCAAACTTACTTCTTTGCATGTATGCTAAGGAGCCCTTTTGCAATTCATTTACGAAACTCATACATCAATTCCTTCAAATGCTGATGACATATCCCATACCCTTCAAGTGAAAATTCTAACGCACATCGGGCTATATCTTCTCTTTTCCCTTATCACTTGATCCAAATGTGTTTAAAAATGGAGATTGAAAAAACTTAGATGGATTCCTTTGGCATTGATCAGGGGTAGCAGATTCAATATGTAAAATAATTTCTTTCCTTGTAATCTCTAATTTCTTAGAATTTATTGATACTATCTCCTCGTATTCTTTCTGAGTAACAACATTCAAAGGCTTAATGTCAACTAGAGTACAAAAATAAAACTTAATTTGAGCTATTTCAACCTCAATATCAGATGAAATAGAAGTTGATATGGTGAAATCCTATCGATGTAAGATTAGTTGTAATAAAATAAGTTCTACTAGTAAAAAAAGTATACTGAGTAAGGGACTTTACTGTCTTATCCATATATATTGGATTGTCTTCTACTCCAGATGGATTGCCTTTTGTTCTTGTTGATTATTTAGTTGGTACTGGTACATCACCAACTTCAGTTGGTGAATCTATTAAAGCTTTCATCATGACTTGTGCATCCTATAAGTAAAACACATTATAGTGTATCATGTTGCATGATTCACAAGAATATACATGATTCATCCTATATATGAATGAATCATATATTATTCCAGCAAAGTTATAACATATGGTACAATTATTAACATAATATGTATGAATCATTAAAAAGCATGATTCATCATGTGTCATTGTAAAAAATGAAGGATATAATGAATTATTTAGCAAATAGAATTTTTTTAAAAAAAAAACTTATTCTGCCTGAGGAGCATCTGGTGTCAGATGTTCTTTTGGGTGTTGGATCTTGGATGTGTCATGAACCTAAAATCATTTAAATGTAAGTGATACATTTCAAATTTTATTAAACTAACTGTATCAAATATAGTAAAAATTATAAAAGTGTATACCTCAGAAGATTCTATGGCATGACTTATGTCACTGACTATCTTGTCATCAACAACATTGGGATCAATCATGGTCACACTAATAATGGGGGGTGCTTTGGCTAGTTCTGGTGTGTGATCATTCCTACCAGATTCATCAACATGAGGTGATTGACTACACTCCTCCCTTTGGTTTTAAGCTGATGTGCCGGCATGAACTGTGGTCTATAATGTAGATCCATAAATTAATTTAGGAACTATATATAATGTATTGTTAAAAAGGAGAACGTACCTTAAGAGATGGGTGAACACTCTAAGAAATTGCATTCAACAATGTATTATGATTTAAGTCAATTTTTTCTTCTAGGCGTTTGAACTTTTGGTCAATTTTATAGAATAAAAATGAAAATTAGATAGATAATTCCTGATAAAACATATATTTCAATAAATAAATGAAAAAAAGTTTAGCAAAACTTACATATTTCTTTAAATATCTTTTGATCTCCCTGATAGTGGCTATCTCCATTTTTTTCTTCAGATCATCATATACTAGAATGTGCCTTTTTTAAGACAATAGCAGCAAGTACCTAGTGAAAATCACCATCATAGTTAACAGGTATGTAAACTTCATCCACTTGGTGCGAGGGTGAAACTTCTTATCACTTGTTTGGGGGTGGGGGCTGACTTCCTTGTAGAAGGGTTAGTGACTTTTTCAGGAACATCTTGTACCGAGTTTGGTTTTTGTAGTCAGTATTCCTTACTCTTTTCAGAGTCGGTGGAGAGTATGTACCACCAACATGCTTGGACCTTCTTATCAAATGCTCTGGTGGTTCAGAAGTGAAGTCCTCAAACTCTAAAGGTTTTATGATTTGTGGTTGACTACTTGAGGGTATTGCTTGACTGTCAGGTATGTATTCAATTCCAGACAAGTTAAATGCAATAAGTTCATCTGGTGTAGACACAATATTTATGCACTTATCCTAAAAAAATACATAAATTATTTAATAAACACTGCAAAAGTTTATGCATAAAATTGGTTCTTTAGTTGGTTCAATGAATCATATGGTCTGATGCCTCAAGGTACAATGAATAATGTGATTTGAATAATAAAAACTACATGTGTATCATGTACTTCTATGCAAATAATCTAAGTGTATCACTAATATATAAACACTGCATGGTGAATGCTTTATATGTATCATGTATTCAGATGCACATATAGTCATGTGAGAGCTTCATAAGAATCATGAATTCTGAATCAACTGTGTATTTATGAATCAGCTGTATACTTATGAATCATGAATATTGATTCAATTGAATCTTATGTACTGACTAAGACCAATTCTACAATATTCAGGTAATCTGAAGGAAAGACAAACTATAAAGATTTAAACATCTTGTAAAAAAAATATTGTATACGAAAAGTTTGAAAAAATACCTCACTAAACATGCTGGATAGGAAACTTTCATATTTTGGCTTCTTTGCAACCACTTTCCTGTTCAAAATCCTTGAATTATTATTTGCAGTCTTGACAGCAATATCTTTCCTAACTTGTGATGCACATTCATACATCCATACATTCAATGCGTATATCATGCCACTTAATCGGTACATCTCCTTTGCTATTATGAATTCTTGGCAAAGACTTGTCTTGAGTTTGATAAATGCAACATGATCCCATAGAAATTATACATAATAGCCATATTCAAACAAATTTAAAATTATAAGACGACACTAATGTGTCATCAGTTTGAGAAAAGACAAAGCAATGTAAAAAATATATGATGGCCATCTAGATAGCGTCTTCTTAGTTATCCCATTCACCCATCATAAAATGTTGAGCTAAAAGCACTTTGTTGACAATCATGTATGAACTAGGAAAATATTTAAACATTAATCTAATTGGGGTGTCATCATTATGTTAAAAATTATTTGGATTACCAGTGTATCTCAACTCAGTAACAATAGCAAATTCTCTGATGAAAAATCTCAGAATATTACCTTGAATATGTCGAACATGCAGTTGATCAGTATTGTCTTGGTCCAACTCAAACAACAGTACACATTTTGTGCTTTGACCTTGTCAATTGCACTGTGGGATTTCAAGATAAGGACCAAATATTATTTCTTTGAATAACTTGGTCCATTTTTCTCCCAGTGATGCTTTTATATGATTTGCAAAATCATGTGTATATACAGCACCAAACCGCAAAGGATGAGATATAATTTGTTTGATAGTGTATTTCAAACCCTGCAAAATTAGAATGATGTATGAAAAAATATTATACATTAACTAAAAGAAAAACTGTTAGTGTGAGAAAAAATTTAGACAACAATCAATTAACATGATTCATCGTATAATGTATCACTATGTTTGATTCATCAAATGAATCATCAACTGCATGGTGTATCAGCTTATTGTGATACACTCAATGAATCAAAAAATCAATTCCAATGAATGACTGTCTCAATCAATCATATGTTAACATGAATCATTGTAAAAATGTATCACTTTGTTTGATACATGTACCATAGCAACAACATATAACAACCATAAAAAGATGGTCCAAAATAGTTAATCTACTCAACACACACATGACCAAGTTTTATGTCCCAATGAATCATAAATTACTACACACAATGAATCAATATATTTTTCTAAATAAAACAACTTAATGAATCACCAATCCAATCAATACATACTCAATGAATCACCGCATCATCAACCTTATGTCTCATAAGGAATGAACTAACTAACATGGTTCACTAAAAAAGTGTATCACTTTGTTTGATATATGTAATGAATCAACAACATATAATAGTTAGAAATCAATCCCAATGAATCATAAAATACTAGACACGATGAATCATTATATTTTTTAAAAATAAACCAATCTAATGAATCACCAAGCCCAACCAATACATATTCATGAATCACGAAATCAGTTTAAGACTAAAAAATAATGAACCAACTAAAATGATTCACTGTATTCACTTGGTGCGGTGCTATGAATCACCATAAATAGTTCGCAAGAAATTAAAAAAAAAGATACATGCTACCCACATGAATCACTATATTTTTCATAATGAATCAACATCTATTTTTAGAATCACTGTTGTCTCAAGTGTTTGAAAAAAAAACTAACCTCACGCAAAGATGGTCGATTAATTATGACATCTTTTTTCTTCGACTTTTTGAGAATTTTAGGATTTGAGGTTTTTGAAGTTGAACCTTTGCCCCTTTTTGACATGATTTCTCCTTTTTTCTTCATGGCCACAAGATCATGTATTTGTTTAGATCTATTTTCCTAAAAAATTTCATCCTCAGAGTCATACTCATCGTCTCGAATAGCTTGTTTTTCATCTATTGAGTGAACTCAATGCTAAACGATGGAGGATCCATACGTAGGAAGTATGTGAAAGTTGAAAAAACAATTTACCAATGAACTTCAAAAGAAACCGTATGAAATTTGAATGGAGAAGATAAGTTAACCTACCTTGATTTTGAAATTTGAATGGAGAAGATAAGTTAACCTAACTTGATTTTGAAATTTGAAATTGATAATAGAGGGAGAAAGTGACACTTAAATTGGAAAGAAGTTGGAGGTTTATCAATTACATTTGGCTTGATTTTAGCCGAAAAAGAGGATTTTGTGGAAAAAGGGATGAAGTGTATCAGACGTGTGGAGGAAAAATTGCAAAAAAAGAAATTTTAGAAATTTGTAAAAAAGGTAGGGAATATTTGAAAATAATGAAATATGATATATGTATTCCTGTAAATTTCCCATTAATAAATAACTAGAGTACCATATATGAAAAATCACCAATGTTGAAAAAATTTCATTCGTAAAAAGTTTAAATTACAAAGTATTATAACTATGATGTTGTCTTACAAAGCAATATCAACATATCAAACAATTATACTAAAATAGATATACAAATAATAACTTTACACCACAAATATATTAAACTGAATTTGTTTCAGTGTCACGACCCAACCTATGGACCGTGACTGGTACCCGATAGGGGCACCCAGACAACATGACCAAATCAGATTCCACAAAAGTTACTATTTATTTTTCCAAACATATATATATACAAGACTGGAAACTAACAGATAGGACCCACCTCACCACGTATACACAAACTTCTAATATGAATACATTAGAATTAAATGACGGGACAGGGCACCCGTCATACCCAAAAATGCATAAAGGCTGAAGTATCAACATAATATCAACATATTATACCAAAAGTGGCTCCGAAATAGGGGAGCTCGTCCAACAGCAGTGGAGATCCTAAGCTGGAGGTCCTCTGGCCTGTACGTCGGGTCCTGCGGGCATGAATCACAGCCCTTGAAGGAACGGAGGTCAGTACGAAAGACGTACCGAATATATAAAGCAGAAAGTACATACGAACATCAGAATAACCAAATGAATATCGATAGCAGAAGCACATTTAGTTATCAAAGTGGTTAAAGGATCATTGTTAAAGGTTTTTATTTTTGAGCGCGTGTCACTTATGGTTCAGCTTACTCAAGAGTCAAAGAAATACTTGTAAGAATCAACGGACGGGAACGAT
>DF358953.1:33631-85196 GCA_000787875.1 Solanum virginianum | reverse complement strand
TAGATTCTGATTTGATTATGTTGTCTGGGTGTCCCATCGGGTACCAGTCACCATAGGTTGGGTCGTGACACTTCTATTGTTCCTAAAATGTAATATTTATTTTGAGTTATTGTCTTATCATACCTGGCGTAATGCACCAAGGGTGCACCTCAGTGTATTGTTTTGCAAGTGTTCCCAAACTTGAAAATACATTTACTTAGCCATTTGTCACCCTCACATCATTCTAAACATTTCCTAATTCTCATTCAAACACTTAACTAATATTTCATCTCCTAAATTCAAGTCTCAAAACCCTCTATGAATATAAGGATTTCGTCTCAAGCTTCAAGTCTTCATCTCTAATCTTCATCAAGCTCATCTCAAAAGTTAAGGTATGTGAATTTGTTTTATGGGTTCCTCTCACCGATGATACGGAAGCTCTCTTTTACCTAAAATTGCATGATTTAAAGTTGATTTACTCATTCATCTTATCCATTAGGAATTTCACTGCATACTATGTTGGGGTTTCATGAAATTATGGTTGTTTTAGCATGTTTTGAGCTATGAATCTAAGATCTATTGTGAGATTTGATTAAGGGTGCTGATGTATCTCGCTTGAGGGTATGACCAAGTATCTACTGATGGTTTTATATTGAATTATCTTGCATGGTTTTACACTAGCACTACACAACCTCTAAGTGTTTTAAAATGTTCGATTATGGGTCCTTGAGGAATTGAAGGTCCAATGCATGTCTTATAAGTTGAAATGACTGTATAATGATGAAATGATGATGGAAAGGAATGTATGTATATGATGATGAATGGAGTGTATATATATGATATTATCTCTATAATGTTGGTATAACCAAGCCTAGCTCGGGGGGTCGTAGGCTCGGATAACCTTGTTGGGGGTTTGTACCCATCAGACCTTGTTAGGGGTTTGTACCCATCAATCTTGTTGGGGGGTTTGTACTCCATCAACCTCATGAAGGGGTTTGTACCTTATGCGCCTATCCAAGGGGGTGGTAGGTCTTGGATTGCACTAAGAATGGTCACTGCTTACACTTACTTTATGATCCATATAAGAATGGTTTAGTACGAGCATCCTCCATGCATGCTATATTGCTATATGTACTCATTGCCTATGCTTATTCATTTCGATAATGTTGCTACCACTTGTTGCATTGCATCCTACATACTTAGTTCATTCAAACATACTAACGCATACTATATGCCTACTTGATGTCACCATGAAGCAATCAGTACAATGCTTGATCATCCTCTGCCTCCACGTTGCTAGTACGATTGTCTCTAAGCTTATTGGTAAGTCCTCCATTCCAGGTACATGCTCATAATCTCTTGCTATGTACTAAGACTATCTTTTCTTTATTTATGTATTGACCATAAGGGTGCACCCAATTGTTTATCATGGCCCCCGCTCTTATCTATGTTGTAGAGATATTGTTGGACATGCTATGTATCTATACGATAAGCCTTGACTCTCTTGTTTTTTGATGTTATTATATGGAAGTTTACCCTTATCCCTATTTCCCTCTTTTATGCATATCTCTCATTGTCATTTTAATTTATTTTGCGACAACATATGTCTAGTGATATGCTCTTATTTCACTCTCGAATTGCATGATTTTGAGCTAGTATCATGAGCCCACCAAGTGTTTGATAAAATATCAAGTCAAGAATTCTCAAGTTATTGATGCTCTGCGGCTAGTTTGAGGTTCCTTCGGGTTTCCCATTCGCCGGTCACGTCTAGGCCCTAGGCTTGCATCTTTACAAATTGCATGATTTTGAACAAGTATTATGAGCCCTACAAGTTATTGATGATGTATTTCATGATTTACAAGTCAAGTGCCTATATGATGATTAAGGGCTTTCAAGTATATATTGAATTCATCAAAATTATCTATGATCTTACAAGTTACAAGCTAAGCCCTATTTAAAGATTTTTGCCTCTTGTTAGCCATTCATGTTAAAATAAGGGTTCATGTATGATTATGATCTACTCTCACATTTCATGTTAGGTTCACAATTAGAGGTCAAACATGTTTATGAGCTACTAAAGTCATGTTCTTACATGCTACTCATGTTATGATTAAAGTCTGATTATTTTAAGTATTTTGTTGTATTAGACTTAGCATGGATGGATTCAACATGGACTATCTTCAAGGATCAACACTCTTTTCCTCAAATTATGTGCAAACATAGGATTATACTTTACCATTGCTATACTAGTGGATCCATTAAGTGCACTTTTGTCATGAAATCGACCCCAAAATGGGACAGGTTCCCTTAAGGGAGGGTTACATCTCCGAAATGGGATGGGCTCCCATAGGGTGAAGTATGGTTTACCTTGGCAAGTGGGTCACCTCTTTACTGATGAGGGTTAGTCATCGGTATTCCAAGTTATAGCTCCTTTGGTCTTACTTTTGTCAATTAGGGTCTCTTCCCAGACATGTATTTTGTTTTATGCAATATGAATGATTTACAAGCATGCCTTACTTCAAGCATTGATCATGCATGTCATATTGAGATTATACTTTCTATTGCTTATTATTATGCATTTTGACTATATTGGCTTATGTCTTATTACATTGCATCCAACATACTTAGTACATTCAAACGTACTAACGCATACTCTATGGCTACATGATATTACCATGTAGGGACCAGAGCATCATTTGATCATCCTCCATGTGGCTAGTACGATCCTTTGAAACAATCTTTGGTGAGGCCTCATGTCCGAGGACACTATCTTTATAACTCTTCTTATTTGAGACTTCTTTATGCCAAACATTTGTTACTATGAGGGTGAGCCCAGAAAGAGTCTTAGCCCCCGCTCTATTCCATGTTAGAGGTGTTGTTGGATGCTATGATGTACTTATGCTTGAGTTTGACTCCTTAATGGTTTAATGATTGTCAAAGATTTCCCTTAGTCCCACTTCCCTTTTTATTTTATCTCTTGTTGTTGTTTACTTTGCTTCCACAATCAAGGATGTGTGATTGATATGCTAAGAGACTTGTTTGGGTCCCTTCGGGTTTCCATTCACCGTGTCATGTCTTAGTCCTAGGATTGGGTAGTGACAATAAGGTCAAAATACTTTGAGGAGGGGAAATATCCAACTAAACCATCTGTATAGAAAGAAACTGAACCTCCAAAGCTAAGGGCCTCTCCTAAGCCCTCAAGAATACCAAACTCACCATACTAGTAGCCTTCCAGCTAAAAGTATCTGGCACCTAATTATCCTACTCGAGGTGATATAGAATAGAGATATCATAGTCTTTTAGCAACTCTAACCACCTACATTGTGTCATATTAAAGTTAGGCTGAGAAAAGATGTATTTGAGACTCTTGTGATCAGTAAAGATCTCACAATGCACCCCATAGAGATAACTTCACTACAACTTCAACACAAGCATAATCGCAGCCAACTCCAAATCATGGGTAGGGTAGTTTCTGTCATGCACGTTTAATTGTCTAGAGGCATATGCTATCACCATCCTCCCTTGCATCAATACATCACCCAAACCCACTTTAGAAGCATAGCAATAAACCACCAATGGCACTCCCTCCTCACGCAAAGCAAGAATAGGTACTGAAGTCAATAAATCCTTGACCTTTTGAAAGCTTACCTCACACACTCCCAACACTGAAATTCCATATCCTTTTGAGTAAGTTTGGTCACCTGGGCTGATATAAAAGAAAATTGTTAAACAAAACATAGATAATACCCCACCAAACTAATGAAGAAACTCCAAGTCTCATTCACAAAAGTAGGTTTGGCCCACTCACGAATAGTTGCTGCCTTGGCTAGAGCTACCTAATACCATTCTTTATCACCACATGACTAAGGAAAGCCATAGACCCGAGCCAAAACTCACACTTTGAGAACTTTGCATACAACTTCTCTTCCCTTAATCTCTGAACATGGTTGGACTCATTCTTGGAATAAACCAAGATATCATCTATAAGCCTAATAACACATATGTCCAAGTAGGACTTTAACACTTAGTTCATCAATAACATAAAAGCAACTGGGCTATTAGTCAGCTTGAAATACATAACCATAAACTCATAGTGACATTAATGGGCTCTGGAAGTTGTCTTTCGAATATCAGACTGCTAAACTCTCAATTGATGATAATCAACCCTCAAATCAATCTTTGAGAATATCGAGGAACCCTAGAAATGGTGAAAAAGATTATCGATACGAGTCAAAGGACACTTGTTCTTGATAGTCACTTTGTTCAGCTAGTCAATACACATAAGCATAGTATCATCCTTCTTCTTCACAAATAATACAGACGCACCCTAGCGAGATATGATATGTTATCAAAATAAAACATGTTTTATGCTTTGAATATGGAATTTTATGTTTTCTCAATGCGATGTTAGTTAGTTTAATGTGTTTTTGTGCTATGTTTGAAGGATTCGAGCGTTGGCATTAATTTTGGGAAGAATACAGAAGTTTTTGATTTTTTATGAAGTATGAGACCCTTTAGGAAGCATAGGTCACTTTCGGGGTTGTGAAATGGGTTTAGTGGACAATTCCAATGAAGGGTTGATTTTTCAAAGTTAGTTTTACGAACATGCAGATGGGTTGTGGAATGATTTAGGAGTCGTAGAACATGGTTCGTGCCCTAAGGATTAACAATTGGGACTTTTTGAAGATTCATCAAACAAAACCCCTTTACGGGTCATAAACAACTTTACGGGTCATAGAGGAGGTGAGGCAGACTTGAAGTCCAGATTTCTAGCAGCATAGTATGAGACCTTGATTATGGGCCATCGAATGCAATATGGCCTGTACACCTATTCATGAGGTGTGCCTACCCAAATATCCTATTATCTTTAGGACATGTATTTTAAGTATTGCAAAGAGGTTTTTTAAGTTTTGTTTTAGATGTTTTTTGCATAGTGCACTGAAAACTCAGTAACAGAGAGAAAATAATGAGTTAACATTGGAGAGCTTTGAGAACACTTGTACTTTGATTTTATCTTTAATCTTGCAATTCTCTTTGATATTGGCTTAGCTTTTTCTAAATTAAATTGTGTGAGTGCTCTATTATGTTATTCCAATTCTTATGTCTTGCATCTACATAAATCATGAGTAGCTAAATCCACAGGTAGGGTTGTGGTAACCATGAAGAACTAACTAGGTTGTCACGACCCAACCCCGTGGGCCGTGACTGGTGCCCGGATTGGGCACCCAAATAAAATCACGAAGCTGAGTTGCAAACAAATGACTTATACTGACATAAATATCAAACACTGCATCAGATTTTGTCAAACACATCCCCGAATATAACAGAAGCCGACAAGGCTATGTTTCAAGTTTATAAATTTTTTAAAAAAATTTTGGCAGAGTTTTCATTATTTTACGGACTATCCAAAATAACCTTGCATTTAGAAAATACCAACAAAGGCCACACAGGGCCAACAAAACAACATATATATATATATATATATACGAGCCCACAAAGTTGCCATGGCCGGTGAAACCGCCCAACACACACATCATACAAGTCTAATCGAATGGACTGGGCACAACCTACACATATATATCCACAAACCTCTAAATAAACTGACAGAATCATAGGACGGGACAGGGCCCTATCGTACCCCTGAACAAATATATACAATGTAACGAATGAATATATACCAAAAGTAGGCTTCGAAAATAGGGGGAGTACTCCAAATAGTAGAAGGGTGTCCTAAACCGGTAGATCACCAAACTGCGCGTCGGTACTTGCGGGCATGAAATACAGCCCCCGAAGAAGGGGGTCAATATGAAATATATACTAAGTATGCAAAGCAGAAGATACAAAACATAAATCTGAGTAATAATCGAAACAGAAATATGGAAGGTAAATACATATCCAAAAATATTAAAATGTTTACTTTCAAAATAAAAATCATGCATAGGGCATAGGAAATATGGTTGCCCACCCGTTGATGGCGCCATAACATAGCATAACATCAGAAAGTTTCAAATCTCTGAATTCCCATCACGTATCACAACACAGCATAACGCCAAACACAGCATAACACCGGAGTATATCATAATGCGCACGACAACCAACTATCCCGGGAACCGACGAATGATATCGTAGAAGTAGGCACAAGCTGAGTAGTGAGTAATCATATGCATAAAATCATTGTCATAAATCCAAAAGATAAGTAAAATAGTCATATTTGAAATCGGAAGAATAATTATTACATATTCTTTCAAAAGTTATTAAAATTGCATAAAAGGGTATCACGGGACCCACGAACGGGTGGAGACCTGAGCTGCCCAGCCTATGGAGAACATACTCATCCTAGAACATACAAGCTCCTACGAGAATTTCAAAGCAATCCGAGCTTTTCTGTAAAAGTTATGGGCATTTGTAGTTTTAGAATCATTAAAGAATAAGTACTTTTAAAACTAATTAGCTTTCATGTACCCTTTGCAACTTATGAATTCCAAGGACATAAGGATCAATTTTATGAAATATTAATATAAGAATACCAAGGAATAAATTTGGATTATAAACATGCTCGGATTGCAGAATAGAGTTTCCTCGAGGCTCGTATTAACCTATTTTAACTAAGGCATGCCGAAAAGGAAGGTTGTTTTACATACCTCAAACGCTCTCCAATATAATCCAGATGCACGCTAAATCCGACTCACATTTCAGGCTACCCAAGGTCTATAAACAAGTCATAAAATGTAAAACATTAGCTAAAGACTTTTTGGGCATTAAATTCTAAATTTGCCCTTAATTCTATAGAAATTTGGGCAGTATTTTCCCTGAAAATAGGCCACCCCGAGAATTCAACTTGGCTAATTCAACAACAACAACAACAACCAACCTAGCAACATCAACAACCAATCCGAAAGGCAAAATAACAGAAATAACTCTATTTTTTATCATTCAACAACATTCGTAAATTCGATTCAACGGCCTACCTTTAAGCCAACATCGATGCTTATACACTCAAATACTAACCCGAATCCATACTAACAATATTTAAAGACATTCTAAGCAATTCACATAACACTTTCAATTATCCAAATTTTTCTCCAATCTAGCCAAGAACAGCCCCTTAACCGAAGAACCCACTATTCACATTCTCCATTCTCAAATCATGATTTGCACCCACAATTCACATTCTAACAATGCTATTCTCATTCTTATACAAATTACATTAGATATACCATAACCTCCAAATCAGTCTGCAACAATTACAAAATCAATTTAAGCCAATAAATATTTATTTCCCACATGGAATGCATAACAACAACGACTAAAATATTAAGCGACATTCATTCGTTCATTGTCATATAATATGACCCATTTTTGGCTAGCACACCAACATACATATATGGATGATTCTCGACCATTCCTTCACCCTACAATGGTCATAATATACTAACTAGTCATTAATTCATAGTTTCAACACAACACATCACAACACACATATACTTACATGGCTCAAGCACCTCACACACAACTCACTTCCAACATTCCATATTTCATGATGTTTCTCCATTTTAACATACTACAACATGCCTACAACCTTTATAACACATAAAACAAGATCAAATCTTACCTTTTCTCTTCAATTCCATAATAGGCTAGGGTTTCCAAAGGTGATCTTTATAATAGATAAAACAAGATTAAATCTTACCTTTTCTCTTCAATTCCACAATAGGCTAGGGTTTCAAAGGTGAAAATAAAGAGTTGATAGCTCCAACGACACCTCCAGTCTTCTTAGGGGCCTCAATATAGCGGGTTTACATCAACAATTAATTTTTATAGTGGCTAGAAATGATCCTCAATTTTTTTCTTTCTTCTTCTCCTTGGCCGAACCTCTTGGAGCTTTTCAACTATTTGCTCTCTTTTTCTTTTTTATGTTATTTTAAGAGATGGATGAAAAGGGAAATTAAGTGGTCATGGCCCACATCATGTGTTGTTCCAATTACAAGTTGATACAAAATTGTGTGGGCACCACTTTAATGCCACATGACCAAGGGCTAAATAATTCATGATTTCCAACTTCTAATTAATTCTAATTTTGGTCTCAAATTTTTCTAATTGTTTCATACCAACAAAATTTATGAACAACTTATGTCTCAACATAAAATCAAAGGTCAAAAATCCCAACTTTATATCCTGGAATAGTTTTGTCCTTAACTTATCATAATTACTCCGGATTGTTCCAATGCAAGAAATACGGGTTCTAACATAATTCATAATTCTTGGAAAGTGTGCATGTATGTATTAATTAACTCTCTTTATTTTACATGTTTTCTAGTGGTGGCAAACATTAGAACCTGCCTAGTGTCACTAACTAGACCAAGGTAGTAATGAATAAGAAAAGAGATTAATCAACAATATTCAATTGATATGTTCTCGTCTAATCAATCGAATTGGGCCAAGGGGAGGTTGTACTGGGACTAATAAGTACAGGTTAGTAATGCACACTATGGAGATAGGCCATGTCATATAGTGAAATTTGCCTCTTGCCTAGACCAAAGGGTTTGGTGAACTTAACTTACCATCTGACATATTATAAACTAGAAAAGATTTAGGGTTTCGGTGATACTAAGATAGATAATCATGGGAACACAATACCTAAGTTTCTCTACATAGTGATTTCACTTTTGTGTTAGTTAGGTTACTTTTCCATTGATTATTGCAAACCCTCCCCCTTTGGGGAAGTAAGGAGGTTAATTACTCAAATTATTGTAATTGAATTTTCTTGAGTTCACATATTCCCTTGGGTTCAACCCTAACCTTGTTTAGGTTCTAGTTGTTGACAACAATTGCTTTATCCTCAAAAAGGAGGTGTTGCCCGAGTAATATGACTAAACTTAGTTAATTCATAGTGATTTGGTTGAATCCTCTTTTCCCACATTTTACATTTATTGTTTTAATTTTCTTTGCACGGTGTAAGTGTAGTGTATGCCCAATACATGAAGTCAAGGCAAACCCTTGAGTCCATTTCACCTAGAGATCTATAGAACTTTGAGACCAATGGTCCAAGATAATGCTAACAATGCAGTCAATGTATCTTTGAATAGGAACGAGAATGAGAATGTAGTTCATAAGAACCCACCTCCTATTGAGTACATTGCTCCATAGCCACAGGATTTTAATACCAATGCTTATCAGTGGAGTCAATACAAGTTGTATCTTATGGCTACAGAGGTGACTGGAGGTATTTGTGTTGCCACCACTACCTGCAGACACAAATTTCGTAGTCTTGAGTGGGTTACTTCAGATACTGCAGAATCATGGGCTATTTGTGGGCTTACCATCGAAGGATCCCCATAGCCACCTACATAATGTTGCATTCATCTGCAAGTGTGTGATGGAACATAGAATCTATCTATGGTATTTATGGGACTTTGTGCCTTCCCATGGTCTCTTACCGGCAATACAACTATGGCTGTCTGAGCTCCAGTAGAGTTCGATCACTGGCCGAGCAAAATTACAGAAGCTACTTTTGGAGAAGTACTTCACTAGATCGAAGAAGCTCAAGTTCAAAGACCAGATCAACAACTTTGAGCAACTTCCTAGTGATTCTACCAGTACTATTTAGGAGGTGTTCACTAAATGTATGAAGAGTGTCCTAGACCATAAGATAATTGATGGCTCCTTCATGGAGATCTTCTACCATGCCCTTGATGAGAACAATCAGGCTTGTGCTAACACTATCATGGGGGCCTTATTCTTAGATCAGCCATTCGCAAGGATATCAGAAAGAATAGAGAGATTGGTCAAGATTAATTATGCATGGGGGCAAAGGGACAAAGCCTCTACCAAAATTTCATGAACTAGCAATGTTGGTTCCGAGCAAGGAAAGATAAACGAAGAAATCTTACAAGAGCTTACCCGAATTTGCAAAGGTATGGAGGTGATGATGAAGCAAAACCAGGAGCGAGTCAATGTAGTAGTTCATCAACCTCTACGTGCATCCATGTATGATGAGTCTTATTATGAGGAGCATACATATTTTATTACAGATCAGATAGGGGGGTTTCTAGACCAATACTAAAGGGCTAAATCAGGACTATTAGCGCTATGGTCAAGGAAACCAAGGTCAGAACTTAAATAGATATAGATCTTTCAGGGATAACTGTGGAGGATGTTATAATTGGAACAAGAGCCCAGAGTAACATGTAGATTGGGGTCGCAGAGATGACTTCAAAATGGTCCCTATATTCTACCACATAACCGCTATATAGGTGCAAGAGTTTAAGGATTAAGGAGATATTTGATGCCCTATTGAAGAAAGCTAAGACAAAGTATGAGACTCTGAGGGTTATGAAATCTGACATTTATAGCATCAATCAAAAAATTGAGTCTCATTTATGGCTATCAAACAACTTGAGCAATATTTTTCTCAAGTGTCGACGTAACTCAGTCAGCATTAGAGGAGAAACTACCTAGCAAAACAGTTCAGAACCCCAAGAATGAAAGGTATTGTATGGCGGTTACTACTCATGGTGCCAAGTCCACCATTGATCCTCCCATGCCAATTGATGAGAATGATGTTCGAGAGAAGATAGTTGCGGCCAAGAATGCAGGCATAGGTGATGATCATGGCAAGAATTAGGTAAGCAATGTTGTTGATGCACCACAGAAATTGAAGCCCATTCCTAGGCCTCCTCCTCCCTTCCCTCAAAGAACCAAATGGAGGGAGCAGGAAGGCAAGGTCAAGCACTTTCTCTCCATGCTAAAACAACTCTCTATCAATATCCCTCTCATTGAGGCACTAAAGAAGATACAAGGGTATGGGAAGTACATGAAGAACCTGGTTACTAAGAAGCACATTGTGAGTCATGAGCTTTCCCAAGAGGTTCAACATTGCAATGCTATTGCTACGAGGCCCTTAGTCTAGAAGCGAGAAGATCCCAGTGCTTTCACCATACCCTACACCATTAGAGATGTAGAGTTCTCAAGGGCACCATGTGATTTAGGTGGTAGCATTAATTTGATGCCAGTTGTGGTCTTCAGAAAACTAAGATTGAGAGCCCCTACTCCGATGAGCATACAGTTATTGATGGCTTATTGCACAGTGAAGAAGCCTATGGGTATATTATATGATATGATAGACAAAGTTTAGAAGTTCATATTCCCTACAAATTTTGTGATCCTAGATTACGAAGTCGACTTCGACATCTAATCATCTTAGGAAGATCATTTCTTGTTACTAGAAGAACACTAGTAGATATGAAAGTTAATAAACTCAGGTTCAGGTTGAACAACAAAGAGGTTGTCTTCGATATCTATCAGTCGATGAAGCAGCCAGATGATTTGAAGAATGAAGTCAAGGAAATTTGTGAAGTCTAAGTAAGCAATTTGTCAAAGTCATGCCGCGATAATAAATCAGGCGCTACTTGGAAGGGAACCTAAAGTCTTTGATGTAATAGTGTAGTGGTTGCTTTATGTTTAGTTTTTGGACTCACAGGTAGTTTATTTCTTGTATTTTGGTTGTTATTTTGGACAATGGGTTTGTTGCATGTAGGGCAACAGTGTGTTCTATGAAGAATATGTAGGTACATGGCTAAGTCAGCCACTCTTTGCTGAGAAGAGCATCAGGAAGTGTCTCTACGAATTATTCTACAGGATGTAGACCATTCTACGACCCATACACCATCTCCTAGAGATTTCTAGTGAGCAAAAAAGTTATGCACTCCAGTCCACAAGCCATCTTTACGATCTGTAGGTAAAACTATGAATTGTGAATAGGGCTCGTGGACCCCAGGTAAGTTTTCTTAAATTTTCTAAGTGTTGAGGTTTCTACGATCAGTTTTACATATCATACAACACTCTATGACTCGTATGATAGTTCATGAAACCTAGTTTTGAAAACTAGGGTTTAGATTTTATGAAACCATAGTACACGAGCTGTAAAACTCTCTATGGCCCGTAATTAGGGTTTCGTAGAGTCCATACCCATCAGATTTTAGTCGATCAGATCAAGGTATAAATAATTAGGTCAAATTATTTTGACGCCATTTCAAACCTAAATTATAAAATCACCTGGCCAACCCCACTCCTATGAATTTTCGACCATCGATGGCTACCGTACCTCTATTTTTCGGTATCATTTTCCTATGATCTAGGTTTTAGTGCCTCTTCAGCTCCTTCATCTTATACAATCTAGTCACATAACACCATAAGATTTTGGTTAATCAAATACCTTTAAATTTGCCTAAGTTTGTATGATTTATTTTTAAATCATATTTGGAATGGTAGTTTAGACAAAAACCTATATGTAGAATTAATATGTTGATAACTAAATTACGGTTGCCCATGTTTGAATATGTCTATGCCCACGGAATCACCCACAATGTGTGTAATGCCCCAAAGTCACATTAAGGCAGACTGGCACCCGTTGCCAATAAGACTCGGGCAAATCAACCTATATCTATGCACTTTCTATATTCAATATGCTTTCAACAAAGTAGAAAGTAATAACAAGCCAAAAGTAAACGCTTATGACTAGGCCATTGGAGCCACATTGTCTAAAGTACAAGACGTGACCACACTTTAATTTACATGGTCTACAAAGCCTCTAGATAAGGTATAATATCTGATAAGGGTCGGGACAAGCCCCGCCTCGTGACTAACTATATAATGCTAAAATATAAGCTCTAGACACACGAAGCGCCAAAGCAACCTGGAGCTTGGTAACAGAAGCTTGATATCCTGTACTCCTACTGGGGAGAGCTACTAGCACCTGTACCTGCAGTAGGAAATGCAGGTCCCCTGTAAGAGACGTTAGTACGAGATAATATACTAAATATCTAAGGCAGGAAATATTGTATATGAAGTAAGAACCCAAATAAAATCATGCATTGATGTAAAGATAGGAGACTACCTTTAGTTATACTGTGGAATCCTTTACTTTATATTCTTTTTATTACTTTACCTTTACTATATAATTTGTGCACAATATGTAATACAAATGACCAGCTGATCAATGGCAAATCTATATCAAGATCAGCCCATTCTAGGCTTTTCCTTTCACACCTAAGCTACCTCTCGTAATGGAATCTGTCCTTGCTAGGTGATTCTTCCACCCCTAGGGCTACCACCTATCAATATGCAACATACTTTTTCTTTTATTTACCTTTGAGATGATTATTTTTGTGGTCATAATATTAGAACTGTAGTACTGTAGATATAGCATATGACATGCAAATAATCACAAAAGACAACACCAGAGTGAAAGGAGTAGGTTACACAAATAATGAAATACGTAGGAAATGAAACAACACATGAACTTTACATAGTAGGAAGAACTTGTGTATCTTGGTATCCAAGTATGTATGCAGATTTGCGAACAACTATGTATGGGAGCATATGAATATGTGAAAGATTGTAGACATGGCTAGTTGTTATATTGGAGTTGGTAAGTGCATCATGTACCAAGGAAGAATCTAGATTTCATGCCAAGTAATACGAAATCGAGTAGCCTTACAAACTTCGTTGTAGAACCTCGCTATTACATCGAAATAACCTTCCTTTCCTCTAAATATTTATCTTTAATAGAGTAGGCAATAATACTAGTATTGGCAGCTATGAAGCATTCCTTGGCAGTCCAATCTCATAAAAAAAATAACACTTGGGCAGTAAGCTTGTAATTAGTGACCCAAAGGCATTCTTTTAACCTTTCTTCTTATGATTGCATTTCCTAATACTCATTCTTATATACATGTTATATATAGATTGTTTTGTCCCCTTATCGGTTGTATAATAGCTCACAAAGTATAAGATATAATAGTTCTACATAATACACAAGTAGGCAGCTTTGCATTACGTATTCTCACTACATTTCAACGTCAACAATCCTGAACCTATTCCATATTTAACCAACCTATATCTAACATTTTTACACATAATACCAGTCTTACAATAGTCTATAAATAGTCCTGAAGTAGTTTGAGGTCATGAAATAACAATTCCTGATCATCAGCCCACAAGTTTCTTCTAAGAGTGCAATTAAGATATCCTACAATAGGTCATTTTTGCGGATTGTAATAGTGGTGAAGTAGCCTGGTTACATCACTACCAAACCAAACCTTGTTAAACATATAAGTTTTTGTTCATAATCCTTCCAACTAAGAAGAGAAAAGCCTCTCAATTTACAAGAAAAGTGCACAACAATCCTTATGACACATGCTGTTCAAATTTCCAGCACATGCATAATTAGCTTATTTCTCTTGTTTTTCCTAAACAAACCATACTAAATGCATAAGTATCTTTACTTACCTTTAACTTCAAGGTTTATGTCTGATTTAGGAACCTTTGTGAGGTTGTGAGGGTTGGTTTGCATAAGTTGAAAGAGAGTACAAAGTAACCTATAAATGCAGATTTTTTTGTCTAAGTTGAAATAGCTTTATGGAGCTGTTTTTATCCCTTTTTAAAGAGATGTCTTGGTTGACTTACCTTTGAATTCTTAGGCTTAATTTATTAAGCTAGTGATGTAGCTTCTTTTTCCTTTCATTTGGGTCTTAAGTGGTTTCAAACTGATGGGCCTTGGCTTCCCATTTTTTTCCTTCCTCTTTACTTAGTTTGGGCCCAAATCATTATGTAAGTTATGATGTACTTGGGCCCTTTTCCTATTCTTATTGGGCTACAAATATTGTCCATTTATGATGCTAAAATGTGGGCTTGATTCACACCCTTAACCCAAACTCTATTAATTATCGGACTTGGACAGATTCAGTGTTGAGCCTCATCTCTTTCTAGCTAGGAAATTTAAGCTAAGAAAGTACGTGACCCACTTGCTAGCTTCCTGAGTCCTATAAGGTCCCCACTTCTTTCACTTGGTTTAAGGCCGTGACCTCCTCAATTTGACTTAAAACATGTATATGCTTGACCCTTTTAAGTGTTACACATACATATCAACCTCTAATTCAAAATTCAAGCGCTTTTAAAAATTGGTGTTAATTTTGCCAAGCTATATTATATTCATTTACTTAGAACTAGATAAGTAAGATGTGGGGTGTTAAATCCTCCCCCCTTTAGGAACATTCTTCCTCAAATGTTAGCATAACTTGATAGATTAACCAAGTTTAAACCTTTATTCAAATAAACTTTTGATAATGAAAGAAATATTCAAATGCACGTACCTATTAATGCCCCAATTCAGCATGTTGGACTTCCTCGTTAGCTTCAAATAAGTAAGGGTACCTAGATCTTATTGCTCCCTCAGCCTCCTATATTATCTCTTCTACTTGTTTGTTCCTCTAAAGTACTTATACTGAAGCTATTTCTTTATTTCTTAGCTTCTTAACTCAACGATCTAGAATAACAATAGGTACCTCATCATGGGTAAGATGTTTTGTAATCAGCACATCTTCAATAAGAGTGATCCGGGATGGGTCACCTATGCATTTTTGAAGCATTGAGATATGAAAAACTGGATAAACCATTGAAAGCTCTTGGGTATCTCTAATTTATATGTAACCTACCTGAAGCTCTTAATAACCTTATATGGCCCTAAGTAACGTGGGCTCAGTTTTCCTTTCTTACCAAATCCTATAACCCCTTTCATTGGAGATACCTTTAAAAATACCCAATCTCCTACAATGAACTCTAGTCCTCTCCTCCTAGCATCCGCATATGATTTGTGACTACTTTGGGCTATTTCTAGCTGCTGTAGTATTACCCTAACTTTTTCCATGGCTTGTTGTACTAGATCTGGCCCAAACAAGGTGGTTTCAGCCACTTAAAACCATCCAATTGATGACCTACATTTCTTTCCATATAAAGCTTTATAAGGTGCCATCTTGATACTTGAGTGGAAGCTATAATTATAGGCAAATTCAATAAGTGGCAAATGGTCCACCCAACTACCTTTAAAGTCTAATGCATAAGCTCGTGATATATTTTCAAGTGTTTGAATAGTGCATTATTCTTGACCATCTGTCTGAGGGTGGAAAGTCGTACTCTAATTCACTTATGACTCTAAACTCCTTTGGAAGGACATCCAGAACTTTGCAGTGAATTGAGCTCCTCGATCAGATATAAAGGAGATTGGGATACCATATAGCCTGACTATCTCTTTGAGGTATAACTTTTCATACTCTTCAGGTACATAATCTTTCTTAATCGAAAAGAAATATGTTGACTTTGTGAGTCTATCAACTATTACCCAAATGGAGTCAAAATTCTGAAATAAGTGAGGAAACCCATTAGCAAAGTCCATATTCATCATATTACACTTCCATGATGGAAGCTCTAGACACTGCATATAACCTCTCGGCTTTGATGTACTACTTTGACTTGTTGGCAATTTGGACATTGAGCCAAAAATTCTACAAGATCCTTTTTTATGCCTCCCCACCAAAACATTTCTTTCAAGTCGTGATACATCTTAGTTGATCCTGGATAGATGGAATATATAGAATGATGGGCTTCTTCCATTATACTCTTTCTTAGTCCATTAATATCAGGCACATATAATCTATCTTAGAAATAAAGTACTCTATTTTGTGTAAGGTCAAATCCCTTTATCATACACTAACTCATCTTATCCTTCAGTCATCGCAAAACAGGATCCTCAAACTATTTTTCTTTAACCTCTATTACTAATAAAGACTCTGCAGCATTATGCACAACAACCCCTTCCATTGGGTTTCAAGAAGGCAAACTCCAAAACTAGCTAGTTGTCGTAGATCCTTAGTCATACCTTGACTTACCACGGCCTAATCACCAATATTCATGATTGATTTATGACTTAGAGCATTAACTACCACATTTGCTTTCCTCGGATGGTAAAGTATATCACTGTCATAATCCTTTATCAGCTTTAGCCATATTTGCTACCTTAAATATGTGTCTTTTTGCTGAAAGATAAACTGTAGGCTCTTATGATCAGTATATATGTCAACGTGAACCCCATACAAATAGTGGTGCCATATTTTCAGAGCAAACAAACTGCTGTAAGCTCAAGATCATGTGTTGGGTAGTTTTTCTCATGCAATCATAGTTGTCTAGAGGAATAAGCAATTACCCTACCATGTTGTGTCAGTACACACCCTAAGCTTACTCTTGAAGTATCAGAATACACTGCATACTGCTAGGTGCCTTCTGAAAGTACTATCATAGGTGCAAAATTTAGCTTATTTTTCAACTCTTGGAAGCTCTTTTAACATGCATCATTCCATTGAAACTTGCCTTATGTGTCAACTTTGTTGGAGTTGTAGAAATAGAAGAAAAACCTTGAATAAATCTTCTGTAATCTTCCGTGGGTGTTGTTGGCCTTGGCCATTCTTTCACAGCCTCTATCCTTTGTGAGTCAACCCTTATTCCCTCATCGAACACAATATGGCCCAAGAATGCCACTGATTTTAACCAAAATTCACATTTAGAAAACTTAGCATACAACTGTTGATCAGAAAGAACTTATTAGATCTGTCATAAGTAATTTCCATAGTCATTTTCTGATCTTGAATATACCAAAATATCATATATAAAACCTATCATAAATACATCCAAGAGTGGCTTGATCAGATCCATAAAAACTATTGGAGCATTCGTTAGGCCAAATGACATAACAAGAAATTCAAAGTTACTATAGCATGTCCTGAAAGCTATCTTCGGTATATCTTTGTCCTTTACCCTCACTTGGTGATAATAGGATCTCAAATCAATTTTTGAAAAGCATTTGGCACCCTGTAACTGATTAAATAAATCATCAATTCTTGGAAAGGGGTATCTACTCTTAATTGATCTCAAATCAATTTTTGAAAAGCATTTGGCACCCTGTAACTGATTAAATAAATCATCAATTCTTGGAAAGGGGTATCTATTCTTAATTGTCACCCTATTCAATTGTTGATAGTTGATATACATTCTCAAGGTGCCATCTTTTTTACGTACAAATAACACTGCTATACCCCAAGTGGACACAGTAGGTCTTATAAAACCCTTCTCCAATAAGTCTTTTAACTATTCTTTTAATTCTCGCAATTCTGTCGGGGGCATTCTATATGGAGGGATGGAAATAGGTTGAGTGCCTGGAATTAAGTCAATACCAAAATCTACTTCTTGTTTGGGAGGTAAGCCTGGAAGATCTTTAGGGAACACATTAACAAATTCATTAACTATTGGAACTGATTGAAGAGTTGGTTATTCTGCCTCTATATCCCTCACTCTAACTAAATGACATATATACCCTTTATATATCATCTTTCTTGCCTTAAAATAAGAGATAAACTTACCCTTTGGTGTCCTAATATTTCCTTCCAATTCAAGAACTACCTCATTTGGAAAGTGGGAGTACAATCTCTTAGTTCGGCAATCCACAGTGGCATAGCAAGAAGCTAACCAATCTATACCTATTATAACAATGAATTACACCATTTGTAGCTTAATAAGGTCAGCCAATATGTTACAGTCACAAACAGTTACTACACAGTCATAATAAACCCTTCTAGGCATAATAGATTCACCAGTTGGTGTAGACACTTCAAATGGTTTTTTCCATAATTTGGGTGTTGTCTTAAGCATCCAGCAACTAGCAAGATAATGTATGGTAGTGTAGAACTAGGGTCAATTAATGCATATACACTATGTGAAAACATGGATAATTTACCTTAAGTATGATTTTGGACACCACGACCTGTAGGTGCTTGTTCAACCCTATTGAATGGAGGAACTGATTATGATGATATAATAGCCGACCCCGTAGACTATATTATATCACCCATTGGTCTCCTCGAGCAATCTCCCTACATATGTCCTAGCACACTACACCAAAAACAAGCATCTTACCCAATATGACATATACCTAAATGACTTTTTCCACACTTTTTACTGGGCTGCCTAGGAGCATTTGCTGACCTGTTGAATATCATGTTCTCTATGAACCTTGTCCTTCACTTCCTTGACCAAATTGATTACTTTTAGACCCTTGAAATTATGTTGGAGCGCTAGCTGCAGAGGAGGATAAGGGCCTAGGCGGTCTATTAGAAAACTGAGACTGATGCTCACCTTGGGATGGTGTAAACTACCCTACGGATCTGGCCCTCTTGAACTGCACCCATTCTAACTCTTGTGTCCTTCTCCTTTGTCTCTGATCTTCTATTTTTGTGCAAAAGCTTGCATCCTCACTATATGCATGTCTTTATTCAAAGAAGCGATTGTATAGTTTCTGACCAGATACATACCCAATCTATCCACATATTGATGAACTCTATCTGCCATAGTAAAAACTATATTAGGAGCATACCTAGACAGGGAATTAAATTGAAGGCTATATTCCCTCACACTCATATTCCCTTACTGGAGATTCAAGAACTAATCTGTGCAGGCCTTTCGGATCTCTAATGATAAGTAATGGTAAAGAAATGTCTCATTGACCTCTTTCCAAGTAGTTAGAGGTGCATCTATATCTTTGGATTGCTTCCACGCTTCATACCAAAGTATAGCTATACCCTTCTACCTATATATTGCTAAATCAATAGCTTTTGTACCATTCACATGGATAACATCTAAAGTGCGTTGAATCTGGTTAACAAAATCTTGGGGATCTTTATTAGGATCTGACTTGGTGAAGGTTGGAGGGTCTAAATTAAGGATGTAATGTATCCTCATGCTAGCTGCCCTATTCGCACCACCTGCACCTATAGCTAGGCAATCCTACCTTTGACCTTGGTCAATAACTATACGAGTTAATAAATGGACTACATTTCTCAGATCATGCACGGTAGTATTGATAGGTGGTTCTGGGGGAATTTCACTACTTCGTGGTTCATCAGGAGCTAGGGAAGTTAGAGACATTTATGATAGAGACTCATCTTTGACCTCATTTCATTGTCTCATTCGACTGGGTATACCAACCACCATTTCTACTTCCTTTCTCTTGCCTTTGTTTTCCTAGTTTCTGGCAAATTTACTGTACAAACAATTTAGAGGTTAGACAAAATCCACCTATTATACTTGGGTCTAGGGAACGATCTAAAGAATGAATAGAAAGTGACAAATCCTAAAGGCCACGTAGCCTCTTACTTATAAATGTGGTGCATAACACATGGATAAACCAAACTCTACATAGACACGACTTTGTAGACTCCCTAGGATGACCCGCTGATACCACTTTTGTCATGCCCCAAAGTCTCATTAAGGCAAACTAGCACCCGTTGCCAATAAGGCTCAGGAGAACAAACCTATATCCATGCACTTCCTATATTTAATATGCTTTCAAGAAAGTAGACAGTAATAATAAGTCAAAAGGAAACGCTTATGACTAGGCTATTAGAGCCACGTTGTCTAAAGTACAAGACATGTCTACACTTTAATTTACATAGTCTATAAAGCATCTAGATAAGGAACAATATCTGATAAGGGTTGTCATAAGCCTTGCCTTATGACTAACTATACAATGATAAAATATAAGCTCTAGACACACGAAGCTCCAAAGCAACCTTGAGCTTGGTAACAACAGCTGGATATCTTATCCTCCTACTAGGAAGACCTACTGGAACTTTTACTTGGAACATGAAATGTAGGTCCCCCATAAGGGATGTCAGTACAAGATAATATACTGAATATGTAACGCAGGAAATAATGTATATGAAGTAAGAACCCAAATGATATCATGATTGGTGTAATGATAGGAGACCACCTTTACCGTATAATCTGTGCACAACATATAATATAAATAATCAGCTAATCAGTGGCAAATCTATATCGGGATCAGCCCATGCTAAGTTTTACCTTTCACCCTTGAGCTACCCCCCGTAATGGGATCAGCCCCTGCTAGGTGTTTCTTCTACCCCTAGGGCTACAACCTATCAATAAGCAACATACTTTATCTTTTGTTTATCTTTGAGATGATTCTTTTGGTGGTCGTAATATTGGAGTTGTAGGACTGTGGATATAGCATATAAATGCAAATAATCACAAAAGACAAAACCAGAATGAAAGGAGTAGGTTACACAAATAATGAAATGCGTAGGAAATGAAACAACACAAGAACTTTACTTAGTAAGAAGAACTCGTGTATCCTGGTATCCAAGTACGTATGCAGATTTGCAAATTACTATGTATAGGATCATGTGAAAGAGTGGAGACATGGTTGTTTGTTATGTTGGTGTTGGTAAGTGCCTCTATGTACCAAGGAAGAATCTAGATTTGATGCCAAGTAATATGAAATCGAGTAGCCTAACATACCTCATTGTACGACATCGCTATTACCTCAAAATACCCTTCCTTTTCTCAAAATATTTATCTATAATTGTGTATGCAACAAGACTTGTATTAGCAGTTAAGAAACATTCCTTGCTAGTCCAATCTCATAAAAAAATAATACTGCACAACAAGCTTGTAATTAGCGACCCAAAGGCATTCTTTCAACCTTTCTACTTGTAACTGCATTTCCTAATACTCATTCTTATATACATGTTATATCAAGATTATTTTATCCTCTTTTTAGTTGTACAATAACTCATAAAGTATAAGACATAACAGTTCTACATAACAGAAAAACAGGCAGCATCACATTACATATTCTCACTATATTTTGATGTTAACAATCCCGACTCATTTTAGATAGGCTCGATAGTATATCTTTATTAGGATCTGACTTGGTGAAGGTTGGAGGGTCTAAATAGATCCATAAAAACTATTGGAGCATTCGTTAGGCCAAATGACATAACAAGAAATTCAAAGTTACTATAGCATTAGTGGCTGACATGATCACTAGGGCAATACTCCCTGTCCATGGTGAGGGATTTATATGCTTCATACACAACCATTATTCATAGTACATTTCCAAAGGGGAAGAAGACCCTCACTCAGCTTAGACTGACCTAGACTAGAGTATATGATTGGCCAGAGGATATTTTGGAGACTACAAACTACAGCATGTTGTTTGGTAAGAGTTCCTTGCCCCCAGATCGACTACTAACTACAACTATAGAGTGGGCTAAATAAGCGACGAGGGTAAAGAGCTTACACCAGCTGGACTCGTTGGTCGAGGTCCAACGTACCTTGGATGCCAACTTGATCAAGGATAAGGAAAACCTAATAGCACTCTGGCAAGCACACCACCAGTATGCTTTTATGCCAGAGATGTTAGACCTAGCGCCATCGGTTGAGGTTTCCCACACTACCATCGCCACTATTACTGCTAGTACTACTGAGGATCAACCCTCGCAAACCGAGGCAGATAAGGCAAGGGGGCCCACTACATCTATTCCTGCACCATAGGCCACGATATCTTAGGCTACTCCCACGGGCATGGTTTATGTGTTCACCATATCTATACAAGAAATAGTGCAGAGGTTATTTCATACTAAGTCACAGTTGACTCAAATTGTTTAGCATAGTAGGCCTTGGGTCTGCCAAGCAATTTTACACTCAGAGGGTCGCATGTAGGCATTCACGATCATTGTTATTCAGGATCATCTCTCCATCATGGATGCCTATATTGATGCCTTCGAGGCAAGGGTATAGCAGAGCCTGCACATGACCCAGCGAGCAAACTCATCGGCCATCTAGATGGAGATCAGGCACCTTGGGGCTAACATGATAATAGCAGTTGCAACACCGATGACACTACCAGAGACCACACTCTCAGTGATGGTGGTTGATCTTTTTGCTCCTAATGAGCCTGTCCAACCTTCTTATGGGAAGAAACCCTGCCCTAATGATGATCCAGATGTCATACGCTTAGTAGGGCTTACAGAGTAAGAGGAGCTCGAGCTTGTCTTGAGGGAGTCGAGATAGGAGGAGGAGAGATGATAGGCCTAAGATCTTGATAGGGTGAGGGGTGTTGGCCTCTCTTGATAAAGTGCTACTATTGAAAAGACTACCACAAGGGATGAGCGTGGTCAGACTCAGTCACACATTGGTGCTTAGGTACTTAGGTATAATTTTTGACCCCTTAAAGTTTATTTTGCTTTGATTGAGTGCATTGGGGATAATGCACCTCTTCTTCGATGGGGTATGAGTAGTTATAGGCCATAGTAAAGTCTGAGTAGCTTAGGTCCATAGGTACCCCAATTTTTATCCTCAGTTTTCTTGCCTATATTCTTTTTTCCCCATGGATATATACTTTCTATTGAACAGGCATGTTTAGGATGTTTAGGTAGTATTTTTAACATATAGTACCAATACTTGTGGCATATAACATGTTTTATGTCTGTTTGAAAAGTGATACCCACATAAATTTTGATTAGTGGCTTAGATAGCAAAGACGCATATTTAAGTGTATTGAAAATGTTTGCTCTGATAAGTGAGGATAAATTATGATAAAAAGCATGATCTAAGAGTCTTTTGTTGATAATATAGTTAGTGCCATGTGAGTGTACGCCTAAATTGCTAAACTCATGTGTTATGTGCTAATTCAAAACTTGCCCTGCTACTTTAAGTTAGACGGTAGAGTAATTGGAATAGGAAAGGATCTTACACAATTGTTCTTAAAAGGCCAGTTAGCGTAAATGGCCAACCAAATTTGTTGCACATCAATTGTTCCTTATGTTTGAGCCTAACATGTACATGTTCTTTGCATACACCTGATTAGCCTAGCCTTGTTAGTTATAAACTCCTAAAATTGGCCCTGGTCCTTCCTTAAACATTATGTACCTTGACTAAGGCAAAATTCCTAAGTGGAGAGTGGCTACCAAAAGTGTCTTTGATTCTGAGGATGGATATTATGCACCTCAACTCTAGCCAAGAGCCTAAGTTGAGGGATGTTGGTGTAAGGGTGAAACATAAAAATAAGGCGGAAGTTAGTGATACAAGGAAAAAGGGAAAATCATATACTAGTTGCAAGAAAAAAATAAGTGATTTAGTTGTGAGTTAAAAAGAAAAATGAAGTGTAAAATCAAGTCGATTAGCTGAAAAATGAAAAGAAAGCACCCAAAAAAGCATAAAATAAGGAGAAGGGTGGATGAGATGAAAATAACAAAGTTGATAGGGTAAAAGTGTAGAAAATTTAATATCAAGGAGGGCCTTTAGTCACTATGTTCCCAAAATACCATACCAAAGCCCTGTGAGCCTCTGTTACAAGCCTAGAAAGTCCTAAAGTGATCTAAGTCCAAGTAGTTGAAAGTCTTAGTCATAAGTATAGGGGCAAGCCTATGGTATTAGGCATGATGCATGAATATTTTTTGTGAGAGTGAGCAATTTCATATATTCCTAAGGTTATATATGAAAACATCATTGAGTTTTAGTTATGGGACTTCTTTCTGTGAGGGCACTTGCATTGCATTGTTAACATTAGACTTATTCAGTTATTATGGATTGTTGATAGTACCTCAGTTATCATAGTTGTGTTTCACATGCACTAGTCTGTGTTGGTTTGCAAAATAGCAATTTGATTTTGTTGTGAAAAGGTGGTGTGGGTATCTGAGTTTGAAATTGATGTGATGTATGTCATTGGGTTGAGGCATATATGTTACTATATTACTTATATAAATTAAGTTTGTCGCTTGAGGACAAACAATAATTTTAAGTTGAGGGTATTGATGTGCTGTTAAAATACAACACTTTTGATGCTTAAAACATGGAATTTTGGATTTTCTCAATGCGATGTTAGTTAGTTTTATGTGTTTTTGTGTAATGATTGCAAGATTCTAGGGTAGGCATTGATTTTGGGAATAAATACAGATGTTATTGATTATTGATGAAGTACGAGATGCTTTACGGGTCGTAGGTCACTTTATGGGTCGTAAAGTGGGTTTCGTCGATAATTTTAGTTTGGGGCTGATTTTCTAAAGTTGGTTTTATGAACATCCAGACGGGTCATTGAATGATTTATGAGTCATAAAACATGGTTCTTGCCCTGAGGATCACAAATTGGGACTTTCTAAAGATTCATCAAACAAAATCCCCCTACAAGCCATAAACAACTTTATGGGTTGTAGAGCGGGAGTTGTAGACTTCAAGTCCAGATTTCTTGCAGCACTGACCGAGAGCCCGATTATGGGCCCTCAAATGAAAAATGGCCCCTAAACCTATTTGTGAGGCGTGAAAACCCAGTTATCCTATTATGTTTTGGACATGTATTTTAAATATTATAGATACATTTTTTAGGTTATTTTTAATAAGTTTTTTGCATAGTAAATAGAAAACTCAGTAATTAGAGAGAGAAAATAGTGATTTAACATTGGAGGGTTTTGAGAACACTTGTACTTTGATTTCATCTTTAATCTTATGATTCTCTTTGATGTTGGATTAGGTTGTTCTTAATTCAATTGTGTAAGTGCTCTACTATGTTATTCCAATTCATATGTCTTACATCGACACAAACCATTAGTAGCTAAATCCACAACTAGGGTTGTGGGAACCATGAAGAACTAACAAGGTAAAACTGGATAATTCATAATTCTTGGAAAGTGTGCATGCATGTATTAATTAACTCTATTCATTTTGTATGCGCATGTATTAATTAACTCTATTCATTTTGTATGTTTTCTAGTGGTGTCCAACATTAGAACCCCCTAGTGTTACTAACTAGACCAAGGTAGTAATGAATAGGAAAAAAGACTAATTAATAGGATTTGATTGATATGTTCTCATCTAATCAACCGAACTGGGCCAAGAGGAGGTTGTAATGGGATTAATACATAAGGGTTGTCCAATTAACTGAACTAGACCAAAGGGAGGTTGTATTAGGACTAATAGGTAAGGTCTAGTAATGCACACTATGGAGATAGGCCAAGTCACGTAGTGAAATTCGCTTCTCGTCAGGACCAAAGGGTTTGTTTAACTTCACTTACCATCCTACATTTTATACACTAGAAAAAAATTATGTTTTTCGATGATACTAAGTTAGGGAATCATGGCAAACATAATACCCTAGTTTCTCTCCATATTGGTTTCACTCTTGCGTTAGTTAGGTTATTTTTCCATTGATTATTGCAACCCCCCACCTTTGGGGAAGTTAGTCGATTAATTACTCAAATTACAGTAGTTGAATTCTCTTAAGTCTACATATTCCCTTGGGTTTGACCCTAACCTTTGTTAGGTTCTATTTCTTGACAATGACCTCTTTCTCCTTAAAAAGGAGGTGTAACCTGGGCGACATCAAGACACACTTGGACAAATAAATCCCTTTTTCAACAAATCCTCTAATTATTTAGGGTTCTCCGATAAAGGCAATAGAAATGGGCTTAGTGCGCGATTCCATATAATAGTAGAGCCAATATACCGATCAAGAGGAACACTAGGAATATCAGTTAGGAATACATCCATGAACTCTCTTACTACCCTGGTGGTTTCTAATGATGGTGACTCTTAAGAACATGCCCAAACATGAGCCAAATATGACAAGCATCCCTTATTCGTCAACCGACAAGCATGCATATAAGAAATAGCTTCCCTAGGATAGGATGTAAGGTCTCCAATTCACACCAACTAAGGAAAATGAGGAAAAGATAAGTTCATAGTCTTCGTATGGCAATCTA
This sequence comes from Solanum virginianum, assembly GCA_000787875.1. Taxonomy (NCBI): domain Eukaryota; kingdom Viridiplantae; phylum Streptophyta; class Magnoliopsida; order Solanales; family Solanaceae; genus Solanum; species Solanum virginianum. The sequence continues at coordinate 58,776 of DF358953.1, read as the reverse complement.
AAATAGCATGATGAGGCAATAACTAGTCCATGCCCAATATCACATCAAAATCAACCATATCCAAAATATCAAGTCAGCAATAGTATCTCTCCCTATAAAAGTCATAACACAATCCTGATACACCTGATTCACCACTAATGATTCACCTACTGTTGTGGAAACACCAAAATGCTCGGCAAGTGGCTCACACAAAACATCATGATCCGATGTAAAATAAGCTAACACATATAAATAAGTAGAGCCTGGGTCAAGTAGAACTGATATTGAATGGTGGGACGCTCAAACCATACCAATGATAATCACACCAGAGATGTTTGCCTTAGCTCAATCTAGGATAGCATAATAGATTCTATGCCCATCACTAGCCTGTGGTCCTTCACAGGCTCTACCTCTCATTGTAGCACAACCTCCCCTAGTACCACCCTTCATGCTCTAAGAGATGTCTCTAGCTATTGGTACTGGAGCTGGGTGAGCTGACTAAGATCATGAAGTCCGGGTGAAAGGTGGATGATATGGACAATGTGTGGTGAAGTGCCCAACCTTATCATATACTTAGAAGGCTTGAGAATTGCAAACTTAAGATGATTGCCTCGATAAACCACCATTCCTAGGTGCACCAAAAGAGCTATCTTGGACTATCTGAGTAGTCCTAGGCCTACTATAACTATCAACTATAAGGATAGCTACATGGATTGCCTGACACTGATGGCCTAGCCTCTTGAACTATCTATCTCGAGTGAGTGTCAACTAAACTAGCCATACTGTCTTTCATGCTTGATGTACTCTATCATGATAGTGTGATCCACCACACTCTGAAATGTACCTCCAGCAAGAGCTAAGGATGTTGTAGACTCTTGAAGATACCCTAATAAGCCCTTGGAAAATTATATAATACTCTTGGACACCGTAGGGTCATAGGACAAGGAATATTTGGAGAATATGTGAAATTTAGGCTCGTAGTCCAAAACTTATAAAGAAACCTACTAAACTTGGTTAAACTCATCCCAGTAAGTATCCCAAAGGCTCTATGGTATGATTCTCTCTAAGAATACCTCTAAAAACTATTCCATTGTCATTATTAGAGATCTAATAGGTTGGCAAGCCAAAGTTGACCTTGACTACTCCTTAGTTAAGTTAATAAACTCGTAAGAGGTAGAAGTAACTCTATACGACTCATGAATTGCAAAATTACAAAGATAGTACTGAAAATTTAACATGAAATCATAAGTTCTATCACCAGGGGTGCCATCAAACCTTGGGAGAGACAATCATACAAAGTGCTCAAAACTCTTCTACATAGTTTTGGACATAGCAAGACTAGTAGAAGATGGGGGTACTAAAAATCTGGGTGGTTCAATAGATAGAGAAATAGCCAATTCCTGAAGCTGTGAACCAAAACTAGGTTGCAATGTGTAAGGTAGAACCATAAAAGTCATAGAAGGATTAGTGGTACTGATGAAGGACCCACATGAATTATGATTGGCATAGCTAGAGATATAGAAGGGCCAATCAATGTTGTAGAAGTTTGTGTATCAATATTAGTTACGGCCAGAGATGGTCCTTTTAATCTTGCAATACTCGTAAAAGTAACTCTTGAACCAAGGGTTTAGTATGAAGATGGTGGAACAGAGTTTGTAAGCCTCTTTGATTCACACTTGGTCTCTGAAAAAGCGAATCTAGTTTGTCCTCTGGGCACAACTACCCTTTTAACATATCCGCGACCTTTGGCCCTATCACAAGCCTCACCTCGACCATGAGTGGAAGCCACATCAGTTGAATCAAGCTCTCCCATCGATCGTTGAGATCTAGTAATTAACATCTGCATTGAAGGAGCAGATTAAACACTTTCAAAAAATGTGATATGATGAAATGCACTATTAGAAGATATGAAAGATTTTCCTAGTAAGTACCCCATAGCCTCCCAAATATAGGAATGGAAATCTACATACTAATCTATGAGACTCTACTAGACATGCCTGTAACACCCTTCAATGTTGGTCGAAAAGGCCCTATGATGCATTTTTTTGAATATCATAAAATCTTTGCATTTTTTGCAAATTCGACTTTATATTCTTGTTCAAAGAAAAAAATTAGGTATGAAAATGGTTACCTAAATATATAGGATACCTATGTCAAAAATAATTTTTTTAATAAAATTATGCAAACTAGTGGGTCTACGACAAGTTCGCATCATAGACTTATCGCGTCATAGGTCAAATTCATGGATTTTCTCTTTTTTAGCTGAGGGCATTAGGTTAACACCTATATAGATGAGAGTTTTAAATTTTGCAGCCATTTCAAGACATAGAAATCTCAAAAAACTCTCAAATTCTACTCTAAGCTTCACCAAATCTTCCATTCTATCTCAAGTTTTTCAACAACACTTGTTGGAATTCAAGAAACCAAGTGAAGGCCAAGTCTTCTTCAAGTTCCTTTCAAGAAAATCTCATGTTTTAAGGTATGGGCATATTCATTCATAAGTCTTTCACCCATGGAGCCCAACTCCCCCTTTTCATGAAATTACATGATTTCAAGGTTAGATTCTTATGCATCACGAAAATGAATTATGTTAGATTTTATCAAGTATTGGTTGATTATTCATGAACATCTATTTAAAGCTTATTCCATGAGTTAACTTATATCTATTGGAACAATACATGATATGAGCTATGAAAACTATGGAGGATTATGGATTTCATGGCACCCAAACTAAGAGTTTTACTACAATGTTAGTAGGTTGTTTTGAATGATTCTTAAATGAATTTATTTGCACTTCTCATGTTTTACACTCCTGAATTGCATGATTTTTAAGCTTATGTGAATATTACCCACCATGTTTTCACTAAAGTAATTGAAAAACTTCTATTTTGATGAAAGCCATACTGTAAAACATTTAATTTATAAATTTTAAGAATGTTGAAGGGTTATTATGCATACTACGAGCTCATGAGAATATTGTAAATGTTTTGAATGATATGAAGCCCCTTCCTTTGATTTTATAAGCATTCATTTTGTTGAGTTACTCTTTGATCATATTACGCTATTGTGAGATTATGCATGTTACGGTATACAAATTGTGCATGTCATGATTACCCTCATGTTTGTATGTCTAATAGGACTAGTCTTATGAATTTTAGAATAAGTGAATCATTGAAGAATGAGTGCTCCACCTAGGAAATATTATGAGATGATAGTAGGCCGACAGTAGAGGTATAAATTCAATTTAAGAGCGATCCATATGGTGATGATCTATGTTTGAAAGTCTTCTAGAATGGGTTAATAGATTACCTCTTTGTTGTTTCGATATGATTATGGGATGGGTTAGTAATTTCTCTCTATTTTTTTCTAAATGTTTATGGCATGGGTTAGTAGAATACCTCTCTATACTAGATCGTTCAATGATTCATTTTTTGGTTATTCCATGAGAGTCACACTTACCACTGAGTGGACCTTGGGATACATATGGGATAGATGTAGATACTGCCCATAGCTCGGGAAAGATACCATTAGTACAGTCCCATTGTCCCATAAATACATGCCACCATAGGTAATAGGGTCACTTATAGTAAAGGATGACTCTAGACCAACTATTATTACAAGTTGCTTAATAGCTCGCTTTAGTGGATCAACTTAGGAATCTTAAGAGGTAGCCTTGGCAAGTGAATTCCTGATTTCTTTCGGTGTAGGGCAAACATTGGGTCCCCATGTCTTATCTCACATGGTTTATGTCAATTAAAGGTTGCTCTCACAGATGCTCAAGTTCTCCTTATGATCCTATATTGTCCCTCTTATAATGATTATGATTGTTTCTTTATATAATGTCCAAGGGTTTCTTAAAGTTATATAACTCATTGTCTCTAAAGCTAACATGGTTTTCTTCACATATGTTATAGTCCTTTGTTATTTACATTTGTATTTTTCATAAAGGTTTATTACTTTCTTTCCAAGTATGTATGGTGTCCTTCGTTATATTTTCTAGAGTTTCTTTTATATTAGATGTTTCTTTCATTGATGTAAAACCAAAGTTTTCCCCAAAAGATATCGCTATTTTACTTATGCATGGTAACCTATGTTCCTCATTATGCTAAGATCAAGTGGCCTTTTATATACGTATCCTATTCCCTTACATGCATTATTTTATGTTCTATGGTTTAGATTATGTTTGTAAATGACTATGTTGTTCACTAGCTTTATGATTCATGTTTTGTGCATTGCGTGTCCTAATACTTGTACATTCAAAGTACTAATGCATTCATTTTGCTTACATGATTTAACCATGTACGGACCGATGCTCCTCGATATCCTCCACATGGCTAGCATTTGGATCATAGAAGATTTTTCTTATGGCGAGTCCTCTGGTTCGGGGACAATGTCCAGTTTCTATCTTGCTTATGTTGAGACTTTATTCCACTTTATTTTCTTGTTTGAGGGTGACCTGGGGATATGTCTTGGCCTTTATCCTATTCATACTTAGAGGTATTTTTGGATACTTATACTATGTACTATGTTGAGATGTTGAGCTTTTATGGAAACTTATCCCTTAGATCCTTTCCCATATGTGATGCTATTTGTTGCTACTGATAATGATGGAAAGTGATAAAAGTCCTAAGTCCCTATTTCCCCATAGCTTGAGTCCTACTTAGTCATCTCTTAGTACCTCCTTGATATGTGATTCATGCAAATCCCTTTCCCCTATCTATCCCCATAATGTGAGCCATCAACCCCTATTCTCTTAGAATAATTTGCTGAATCTTTGTTCTATATTCCACAATAAAGGGTGTGCAAATGATATGCTAATAGGCCTATTTGAGTTGCCTTTGGGTTTCCTATTTGCCATGTCATACCCAGGCCTGGGGCTTGGGTTATGACAAACTTTATATCACAGAACTTGGTTTATAAATGATCATTGGACATCAGAGTCTTATTCAATGTTGTGAAGCACGCCATAACTATGGATAGGAGGCTATGAGGTGTTTCAGGAAATGTGTCACTTCATTATGATTCATATCAAGCTATTAGAAGTACCTAAGATTACTGCTCTCACTAATGATACCTTCTTTGCAATTTCTAGAAGATGCAGCTGATGTCGCCCAAGATACACCTTTTTTTATGCTAAAGTGGTCATTGTCAAGATATAGAACCTAACAAGGTTAGGGTCGAACCTAAGGAAATATGATAGACATAGAAGAATTCAATGTTGCAAATTTGGTTATTAACCAACTTATCTCCCTAAAGGAAGGGGTTTGACAATGACTAATGAAATTAATACGATACTAAAATAAGTGTTTAACCAATATGGAGAGAAATTAGGGAATTGTGTTCCCCATGATTCCTTAACTCAGTATCACCATATAACTGAATTCTTTTCTAGTGTGTAGCATCTAGAATGGTAAGTTAAGTTCACCAAACCCTTTGGCCCAGGTGAGAGGCAAATTTCACTACATGGTTTGGTCCATCCCGTAGTGTGACATTACTAACCTCTACCTATTGTCCTAGTAGAACCTCCCCTTGGCCTAGTTAGATTGATTAGATGAGAAACATCTATCAATTTCTATTAATTAATTTCTTTTTCTATTTGTTACTACCTTAGTTCGGTCAGTAACACTAGGCGGGTACTAATGTTGGCCACCACTATAAAACATGCATGCACACTTTTCAAGAATTATGAATTATTTAATTTTACCATAATAGTTCTTCATGGTTTCCACAACCTTAGTTATGGATTTAGCTACACATGGTTTGTGTAGATGCAAGACTTATGAATTTGAATAACATAATAGAGCACTTACATAATTGGATTAAGCATAAGAAAATCTAAACTTCAATGAGAATCACAAGATTGTATTTAGAAGATGAAATTAAAGTGTACAAGTGTTTCTTGAACTCTGCAATGTTTTTATCTATTGTATCTTATTGATTTCGTCCTCTCTTACTAAGGAAAATAACCTAAAAAACTATTTATAAAGATTAAAATACAAATCCAAAACAAAAGAGGAAAATTGGGTTGGCACACTTTACAAGGTACACTACAGGCTGTATAGTTATTTATGGCCCATTGTCAGGCTTTTTTACTTTGTTACTTCAATACTAGACTTTGCATTTATGACACCCCTTTATGGTTCGTAAAAGGTTCTAGGGCCCATAGGGGGTTTCGTCTGATGAAACTTCAAAAAGTCCTCATTCTCTAACCCTCAAGGTACGAGACTTGATCAACTACTCGTAAAGTGTTCCATGACTCATCTGCATATTCGTACACCAAACTACATAAATCATCCCTTCACTAGAATCGCACACGAAAACCTCCTTCATGGCTCGTAGAATACTCTACAGCTCATAAAGGGTCTTTTGGATCCTCAAAATCAGCAAATTAAGCATATTTTGACCAAAATCAATGCCAACACTGAAATCCTGCAAAACAAACACAATAACACATCAAACCTACTACCATCACATTTAGAACAGACAAAATTCTAAGTTTTAAGCATCAAAAGTGTTGTATTTTGACAGCACATCAACACCCTAAACTTAATAGTTGCTTCTTCTCATGTGACAGACCATCACATTTAGAACAGACAAAATTCTAAGTTTTAAGCATCAAAAGTGTTGTATTTTGACAGCACATCAACACCCTAAACTTAATAGTTGCTTGTTCTCATGTGACAGACTCAATTTATATAAGCAGTATAATAACACATAGGCCTCAAACTAATGGCAGGCATCTCATCAAACTTAATCCTAGATACCCACACCACTTTTCAAAACACAATCAGATAACTATCTAGCACTTGAGCTAACATGATAATAGCTTCCTAGAACTCTTCATGAACTAGTTATTCTTTACTAGATCTCCTTTCTCATAGGATAGGCATGATCTAGCATAACAAAGAAAGTTCTTTAGGGAAAAGCCTTAACTTAACTTTTATAACATGACATAGATCAAGAAGAAGGGAAACATTTCCTAAAATGCCTCATAGTCGCTTACTCATAGTTGTGGTGCACTTCACAATCATGAATAAGACTCTAATCGACATGATGTGTTGGATGCCAAGGACCATTAACAACCTACTACTCTGATAGCAAGTTTTTTATGACCCAAGACTATGGCCTAGAAATGACATGGCGAATGGGAACTCAAAGGGACCCCAAAAAAACCTCTTAGCATATCATTTACACATCCTTGGTCATGGAAATAATTAAACAACAAGAGAGAGTAAATAAGGATAAATCGACTAAGGGATGTCTTTTATAGCATAAATCATAAAGAGTCAAATCTCATAATTACATCACTTGTCCAACAACACCTCTTAATATGGACTTGAACGAGGGAGAAGACACTTTCTCGGATCACCCTAATAATGTAAAGAGTTCAATATTAAGAAATGAAAAAGGTAAGAGAAGCATAGCTATTGTCCTCGAACTTTGAGGACTCACCAATAGCCTATCTTTAAAAATGACCAACTAGCCAAGGGGAGGATGATCATGAGGAGCTCTAGTTCCTATATGGCAACATCATGTAGGCATAGAGCATGCGTTAGTATGTTTCCATGTGCTAAGTATGTAGGATGCAATGCAACAAGAGATAAGCGACATAGTCAAAATGCATAAACATAGCAATGGATAGTATAATAACTATATGGCATGTATCATCAATGCTTGAAGTAAAACATGCTTATATAGAACATATTACATGTGTAGGAAGAGACTATCATCATTGACCAAGTATCTAATACTTGGAATCCAAGGTCTAGCACCCCCTTAGAAGGTGATTAATGTATTTACCCCTCAATTAGTAGTACGAGCCTAGCACCCCTAGACAAGGTGGTAAAGATATATACCCCTCAACATGGTAGTAAGGGCTTAGCACCCCCCAACAAGGTTGTCAAGGTATATACTCCTAAACATGGTAGTACGGGCCTAGCACCACCAGACAAGGTAGTTAAGATATATACCCCTCAAAATGGTAGTATGGGCCTAGTATCCCCCGACAACTTGATTGAGGCAAAGCATCCCCTCAACAAGGTGTGGTCAACGTGCAATACTAAAGACACTTTTCCAGAAATCAACATATATATACATCCCTTTCATCATCATAAAGCCACTTAACTTATAAGCCATGCTATAGACCATCAATAACTCAAGAACCCTTAACCAGACATTTAATCAAATACTTGGTGAGTGTGTAATACTTGTTCAAAATCATGCAATTTAAGAGTGAAATCATGTGAGAAAATTGAAAGTGAATCAACCTACCAATACTTGGTAATACCGTCATGCAAAATACATTAAAATCCCTCATCAAATCTCATCATATATCATAGATCCATATTTCAAAATATGCTTAAATAATCAACATTTTATAAAACTCCAATATAGTTTATAGTCAAATTCATAATAAAAAGTACCCATAGATAAATCAACTTGAAAATATGTAATTAGCATAAAAAGGAAGATTGGGTAACAGAGGAGAAATGACCCAATGATTGAAACCCACATACCTCAAATTTAGAGATTTCCTTGATGAAGATTTGAATGAGAACTTAAAGCTTGAGTGAATTTTTTAAGATTCGAAATGAGTTTGGGACACTTGAATTTGACTAAAATATTTTGTGAAATGTTAGAGAGGGTTTTGGGGAATGTCTTGAATAATATGAGCTTGAAAAATAACTAAGTGTAGGTATTTTTATGCATAGGAAGGCTTAGGCCCAATACCCCAAAGCCTTAGACCGAAATAAGAAAATTTCCAACAAAATACACTACTCGATGATGACTCCGCATTGCGGAGCCAATGCACACCCTACTGTTTTGCGTAAACTTGGAAAGATCAAATATTGCTAGGATTGCTCTAAAATCATGGTTTACCTAACTCCTACTCAATTTTTCTCCCTAATCACGAATATGAAGCCAAATTTTTTATATCACATATGGATTTTGAGATATATGGAAATTATGATTATTGACATTTCTGAGGCACAATTTTGGGCATTTTTTTGGGGTGTTTCAGTATCAGCAAGTGAAAGTGAGGGAGTGTGACATTCCCAAGATGACTTTACGGACTAGGTATATGCACTTTGAGTTTGTGGTTATGTATTTTGGGTTGATTCGACTATATTTATAGATCTCATAAATATGGTCTTTAAACTCTACCTTGACTTGTTTGTGGTGATTTTTATTGATGATATCTTGATTTATTCTCCTAGTAAGGAGGATCATGTGAATTTCTTGAGACTGATGTTACAAATCTTCAGAGAGGAGAGGTTTTATGCTAAATATGAAAAATGTGAGTTTTTGTTGAAAGAAGTTGCTTTCCTAGGGCATGTGGTGTCAGGTGGTGGCATTAAGATGGACCCTAAAAAGATGTAGGTGATTAGAAATTGATCTAGACCTTTGACTCCATGGGGAATTAGAGGTTTCTTGGTCTTGGCGGGTTATTAATGGAGGTTTGTGAATCGGTTCTCTTCTATTGCTTATCCTATGAGAAAGTTGACACAAAATAAGGAAAAATTAGTGTGGACTGATGAATGTGAGAAGACTTTCCAAACCTTGAAGGATAAGCTTGTCTCTGCTCCTATCTTGTCACTACCAGAAGGGTTGGAAAGATTTGTGGTGTATTGTGACGCCTTAAGAATTGGCTTGGGGTGTGTTTTGATGTGAAATAGTAGGGTGATAGCATATGCCTCTAGGAAACTTAGGGTACATGAGAAGAATTATTCCGTCCATGATCTTGAATTGGTGGCCGTAGTATTTGCCTTGAAAATTTAGTATCACTACTTGTATGGAGTTCATGCTGATATATTTATTGACCACAAGAGTCTCCAATATGTGTTCACCCAAAAAGATCTTAACTTGAGACAAAAAATATGGTTAAAGATTGTATGATATTAGTGTGTATTATCACCCCAACAAAGCTAATATTATGGTCGAAGCACTGAGTAGGGTGTCTATGGGTAGTCTAGCTCATGTTGATGATGGTGGCAAAGAGGTGGCTAGATAGGTTCATCGGTTCGCTAGATTGGGGGTTAGGTTGGATAAAATTGACAATGGTGGTGTTGTGGTTGTTGATGGTTCTAAATCTTCTTTGATTGAGGAGGCAATGGTAAAACAAGATCTTGACCCCTCTTTGATAGAGTTGAAGGCCTTGGTGAGAGATGGTAAAGTGGAGGTTTTCTCCCAAGGGAGAGATGGTGCCCTTAGGTACCAAGGTAGGTTGTGTGTGCCAAATATGCATGATGTGAGAGAATTGATCTTAAAGAAGGCCTATAATTCATCCTATTCTATTCACCCCAGTTCAACAATAATGTCTACAGATTATTGCCAAGTTCATATACGAATGTCACAATTTGCCAACAAGTAAAAGCCAAACATCAAAGGACGAGTAGCCTAGCCCAATTTATAGTGATTCCTACTTGGAAAGGGAAAGAGATCAACATGGACTTAATGTTGGTGATTGGGTTTATAGTGGTTTGGCTCCCTTCGAAGTTCTTTATGGTAGGCATTGTCGACCCCCAATTGGGTGGTTTTAAGTGGGGAAAATGGCTTTGCTTGGTCCAGATTTGGTCATAGAAGCCCTGGAGAAGGTGAGATTGATTAGGGAGAGATTGGAAATAGCCCAAAGTAGACAAAAGTCCTACTCCGATCTGAGGAGAAGAGATCTTAAATTTAATATTGGTGATTGGGTTTATTTGAATGTCTCACCCACGAAAGGTGTGGTCCGATTTGGCAAAAGGGGAAATTAAGTCCAAGGTTTGTGGGTCCTTATAGAGTTTTATGGAGAGTGGGTAAGGTTGTGTATGAGTTGGAGTTTCCCATGGAGATGAATATGGTTCATCCCGTCTTCCATGTGTCCATGTTGAGAAAGTGTGTCGGTGAACCAAGTGTTATAGTGGCTATGGATGTTGTGGGAGTTATAGAAGATAATTTGACTTTTGAGGAGGTCTAGGTGGAGATTTTTGATAGGCAAGTGAAGAGGTTAAGAAACAAAGATGTAGCTTTTGTCAAGGTCCTTTGGAGGAACCAACAAGTTGAAAGTGCCACATGAGAAGCCGAGGCGGACATGTGAAAGCGATATCCATATCTCTTCCACTTTGCTCAAGCTGAACACACTAATTTATGTCCCCGATATGATTTCAAGTCTTAAGTTTCAGTCCTCATGTTATTTTGCAGCATTCATGTACATGGTAACATGTTTTTTATGATTTTTGACTTTTGTGTTGAGACTTTTTGAAAATAATGTTTAAATGCGTTTGTTGAATTCATGTCAAGCTTAATTCTTCATGATTACTTCTCTTATGCAAGTTTCTTTGACATACGGGGATGAATGCTTCCAAGGGAGATATATTGAAATGCCCCAAAATGTGCTTCAAAAATTCTCATAATCGTAATTTTCATATATCTCAAAATTTGTGCATGACATCGAAAATTTGAATTCATATTTTTGATCAAGGAGAAAAAATGAGTGGGAAATAGGTATAACCGCGATTTTAGAGGACCCATAGAAAAAATTGATTTTTATTAATTTTTCAAAAATGGTAGCTGTGCGTGATGGCTCTATGATGCGGACCTATCGCACGATAGTGGAACAGTGTTAGTTTTTCAACCTGAGGGCATTCGAGTCATGGCCCCTTGCCCATTTACACGTGAAATATCCCATAGCCATTTTTCAACTCTATATCACTCAAAAACCCTCTCTAAAATCTCTCCAACATTTTATCAAAATTCCCATTCAAATTTCAAGGATTTTGAGCTTAACAATGGAATACAAGTATTCTCTTCAAGTTCCAAGTTTTCTTCAAGTTCATCTCAAGAAATTCCAACTTTGAGGTATGTGGGTTTCATCCATTGGGTCCTTTCACCCATGGAGCGTAATCTTCCTTTTTATGAAAATTATATGTTTTCGAGTTGTATCATCTATGGGTATCTCTTATTATGAATTTTAATTATAAAGTATGTTAGGGTTTTATGAAATGATGATTGAATATGCATGTCTATCTATTTTAAGGTTGTACTATGAATTAGTTTTGTCTATTGAGATTATGCATGTTTTGAGCTATGAAACTATGATCTATTATGAGATTTGATGATGGATTTCAAGTTATCTCACATGAGAGTTTTACTATATATTGGTGGGATGATTTACATTGAGTTTTCTCATACTATTTCAATCTTCAATTGCATGATTTTGAACAACAATTATGAACCTGCCAAGTGTTTCATAAAATGTTTTGACAAGGATTATCAAGTTTTTGATGATCTATTATATGGTTTGTAAGTCAAGTGATTTTATGATGATTAAGGGATTATATGTATGCATTGGATTTATGAAAAGTATCTACGGTGTTGCAAGTAGACCATACCTTGTTGGGGGTGACATGCCTAATCACATTATTGAGGGGTGACATGCCTCAATCACCTTGTTGGGGGGTCACATGCCTAATCACCATGTTGAAGGATGGATACCTCAATCACCTTATTGAGGGAGCACATTCCCAATCACCATGTTAAGGTGTGGATACCTCGATCACCTTGTTAGTGAGTGACATGCCCAATCGCCATGTTGAGGGGAAGATACCTAGATTACCTTATTGGGGGGGGGGGTGACATGCTCAATCACCACATTTAGTGGTGGGTACCTCAATCACCTTACAATGAGGTGATATGCCTTGGATTCCAAGTAGTAATTTGCTTGGTCTATCTTGATTATGGTCTCTTCCCACACATGTAATATATATTTTGCAAGTTATATGATTTACAAACATATTTTACTTCAAGCATTGATCATCCATGGCAAATTGATATTATACTTATCCATTGCTTATGACTATGCATTTTTACTATGTTGGCTTACGTGTTATTGCATTGTATCCTAGATACTTAATGCATTCAAACGTAGTAATGCATACATATGCCTATGTAACGTTAACATGTAGGGAGCGAAGAACTTCTCGATCATCCTCCACGTGGCTAGTTCGTTACTTTGGAGATAAGCTTTGGTGAGTCCTCAAGGCTGAGGATGCTATCTATGTTACTCTTGCTATTTGATATTTCCTCATGTTAAACACTTGCCACTATGAGGGTAAGCCCGGAAAATGTCTTGGCCCCTGCTCCACTCTATGTTGGTGTTGTTGTTAGATAATTGATGTCCTTAGGCTGTGAGCTTGACTCTTAAATGTTTTATGACTATCAAAGACTTCCCTTAGCCCCGTTTTCTTTATTTATATCTCTCGTTGTTCTTATTTTGCTTTTGCAACTAAGGATGTGTGACTGATATGCTAAGAGGCTTTTTTGGGGTTCTTTCGGGTTCCCCATTCACTGTGTCATGTCTAGGCCCTAGGCTTGGGTCATGATAGCTATGTCCCAATTATGATGATTATTATGTTTTCAAAGTAAAGTATAGGTTTGACAAAAATGTGATCACATAAATGTTAATGATATGGCTCTTTGAGCAAATGGTGGGTGTTTTATAACAAATATATATGTATGAAGGAGTATAAAATTGAGTATAGGGGCAAGGACGGATATCCCCAAGGGTCTGCATTCCTTTCTCGTATCTATTTACTTAATAGACCTATTCCTATGTAAGAAAATATGACATGAAGAATGATTTGGCTTTTTAGACCAAGTATGCATGCATATGAAGTATGTTTGGATTTTAACCCTATGTATATGATTATGAAATGTGATTTAGCCTTTAAGCATAAGTATGTAAGTAAATAATTTGAAAGACTTGTACCTTTTTTACAAATATGTATATGTATATGTATTCTTGTGGGATGATGACTTAGCATCGCTGGGATTGGATGAAGGTGGGCTATCCCCATGGGTCCATACTCCTTTCTCTAGAACTATGTGCCTAACGTAGGTCTATGTTTATGCCCCTTTGAGGATGAATGATGAATGTTAATGGGTCTACTTTTGGCAAGTAGGTCATCTCTTTGTCTATGTGGGGAAGATGAAGGAGTTCCAAGTTATAGCTTACTTAGTCTTATATAGGTTAAGGTTCCATCCCCATTATATATGAAGTATTTTCGCATTCATGCATCACGTATTTCATGGCACATTGATATACTATCCTTCTTGTTATATGATTTTTCTATATGTGTGCCTTTGTCATCTAACATTAAATGCAAGTTTAATGAGTTCATATACATCGCATGCCCGTATACTTAGTACATTCAAATGTACTAACACATACTTTAGCTGACATGATCTAACCATGTAGGGACCAGAGACTTCCTTTATCCACCATTCGATGGCTAGATCAGATTTGAGAAATTTGTTGTGGTGTGTCCTGTCTTCAAAGGACAAGTCACTATTCCTCTACCTATGTTGCTTTCATGTATGTTATTTACTTTGAGGGTGAGCCTGGGACATGTCTTGGCCCCATCATATCTTATGACTAGAGGCATTTTTGGTCATATTGTAGACTCTTATACGGATATATAATATGTGTTGTATTCTGAGATTATGATTATGATTATGTCTATCTATTACATATGGTTATTATGAATTGTTTATGAGTATTATGGAATGGATTTATGTTATGATGTAGAAGATCCTAAGTCCTAATTTGCCCCCTTAAAGTGAGTCATACTTACCCCTCCCCCCTTAGTCTTTATGTGTTAAGTGTTATGTGAATCCATATTAATCCTTATCCTTATGATATACCCATATCATGAGTCCTACTTTTTTTAGTCCCTTAGAATGATATATTTACCATTTGATATGTGCTTCTGAACTGATGATGTGTGAATGGATACTCTCAGGCTTGTTTGGGGACTCTCGTGTTCCCATTTGCTATGTCACTTCTAGACCCTAGGTCCGGGTTGTGACATAAGGAGGGCAATGTTTCTTTGCAGTCTATCCCTAAAATGAGACCAAAATATGGACACATCAACATGCATGCACACTTTTCAAAAATTATGGATTATCTAGTTTTACCTTATTAGTTATTCATGGTTTCCACAACCCTAGTTATGGATTTAGCTATGCAAGATAATTGTAGATGAGAAAATCATGTTATGGAATAACATAATTAAATGCTTACATTGATGAATTTAAGAATAAGAAATTTGAAATTCTACACAAGAAAACACAACGTACTAATCTCAATCTAAACATCACAAAGTATAAGTTCTCAAAGTGTTTTTGTCCTCTCTCATACATCTCTCTTCAAGAGAAACCTAAAGAAAAAATATTTAAAATAAGTAAAATACAAATCCAAAATATAATAGGAAAACTGTATTCGGCAGCTTCTGCAGACTAGGTTACAGGCAATATATAAACTCACGGCCCAAACTTGGGCTTTGTAATCAGAATTTCTAAAATCAGGCTTCAACTTACAAGACCTACTTACAAGCCATCTTTTCAATTACGGCCCATAGAAGGTTTCATCTGCTAATTTATCTAAAACTCTTCAAAACTTTGATCCTCCTGGCACAATCTTATCTACGACACATCTTTAGACTTATGACTCTTAAGTGTCTTTGTCTAACAATACTTCAGCATTAAACATGTTTTCTAATCTTCAACCTACAAAAGCACCTATGAGTAGTGACAAAATCTATTGTTCATTTGATAGTTCATGGATTTAACATCTGAAACTTGGCCCTTTACTGGATCAGACGCACAAAACCAACTTATGGCTCGTGGAGTGAACCACGACTAGTAGAGTTATCTGTAAATCACCAGAAACTTTCAATTCTACAGAACTTTGCCCAAAATGTTAATGAATCCTGTAATCCTACAATAGTAGCATAAAAACACATCAAACCCACCAACATCTCTTTGAGAACACACAAAATTTCATGTTTTTTAAGTATCCAAAGTGTTGTATTTTAGTAGCACATCACTTACATATTTATATGTTATATTTATGAATGATGGGCATTAAAATTTCATACATGCATTACATATCACATATTTAGTACATTTCGACGTACTAACACATATTTTGACTACATGATTTAACCAGGTAGGAACAGACACTCCTCCACTGGCTCGTGGCTAGTATTCAACATTCATTACTAGCTTTGTTATTTACAGTAAGCTCTTAGTTTAGGACTATATCATTCTCATTCTACAATGTATTTTAGTGTTATTTTGAGACAATGTATTTGTAGCCCTTAAGGCATTTACTTTCTCTATTGCACAATTATGAATTCTTTTCTATTTAATGGAGATGGACCATTATTGGTCCCATCCATCAATGTAGTAGTTGGTAAGCTTATGGACAAATGAACATTAGTTATTTCACTACTTTTTAATATTCCTTCATTGCATAAATGGCCCATAACCCCTTTTCACTTATTTTCCACCAACGTCTTCATTAAATACCTATGAAGGCTCAAGATGGCTTAGATGAGGTGCCTTAGGATATCTCATTCGCTGTGTGACAATTAGGCCACTAGGACAGGTCATTACAGTTGTGTTGTTAACTCAATTATCTTGCACAAATAATTTTACGAACATCAAACTTCAAGTTGACAATTAATCCATATGTGATCATATTATAGATGTATCTATTTCACATATCATATAACTATGAATTGACTTATATGCACCTTTCATGCTTTCAAAATTTAGGAAATTTAGTCCTAACATTAGTTCGCCTAATCAACGTATAATGAGAATAAACAACACAAAGAATTCTTGATGAAACTTTTATTTCTTTAATATATGTTTAACAAGTAAACTCCAAGTTTACCATGACATGTGTCTTTTGCTTTAGTAAATTTATGATTTATTATTACATGAGCAAGTTTCAAATTTATTACTTGGGGAGTATTTTTCATATTTATTTCTTCTCAATTACTCTAACTCTCTTCTGGAGATGAGAAGTTTTATTGAATAATATCACATAGACTTAAGTGAATGAATTTGTATCTGTAGCATTTATCAAAAAGTTCTCATTCTTCAAGAATAGAACACAATCATCTAAGCATATCAATTTATGACAGCCAAGTAACTTTGTCACACCCTAGGAGGATACTATGGTCATGGCTGATACTCAGAACCCATTGCTAGCTCCTAAGCAAACCACTTGGCCTTATCGCATTCATTCAATCAAAATCTAACAGCTGAAGACATCAACAATCAAGAAATAGCTCAATAGAAATATGACAATCAAATCTTTCTAGGTAAGGGCCATAGACCAATCGATCCAATCACAAGACTAATATGAAAGTAACTAGCCATAACTCTATCAAATCAATAACACATAATATAGTCAATAAAGCCTCTGTCAGTACTACCTATATGGTACATGATAGGCCATGGCTACCTCACTTGAAAGGAAATAAAGGGCTAATTTCTAGTAGCTAGATGATTGTAACATTTAAATCCTCTAAAAGCAAGGCGGTCTCACCAATCAGCTTAATGTTAATAGATCCTTAATGATAAACCTATTGATGATCCCTAAAACTTATCTCTGTATCATAAAATAATTTAATCTAAATGGATGTCGATACGTTGAATGTATAAGTATGTAAATAGCAGAATTAAACATATATGGGTAGAATAATATATAATAACATCAACTCAGAAATACTCAATCAAAATGTCAAATGTCTATCAGAAGCAAGATTAAGGAGTAGACAATAACCAATCAATATCAATCAAACCCAACCTAATCCAATTATATCAAACCCAATTAAGAGCACTATCAAGATAGAACTTTTATGGGTGTCTATTTTATCCGACGATAATATCTTATGAGCCAGTGATAATAGAACAATCCTATTAATATTGGCAAAACCATTCAATACCTTGCATGGGTAAGAAAAAATTGATCCATAATAGACTGGATGCGATCCCTGCTATTGTTTCAAGGACCTATCAAGAGGAAATATTCGACTTAATAGTTCAATTGTGACACCCCATATCCCAATGCTCTTATGTATCCATGTTTCAAGCCTCATTTGGTTAGGTTTGGTGAGTATTAGGTCCATAGGAGATTCCTAGTACGTAACGAGTCCATGATTTCTCTAAGAGTTGAGTTTTGGGTGATGGTTGATGCAAGGGTCAACTTTAAACAAGCATAAGTATTAGAACATTTAGAACTAGATAGCCGAAAACATGTCAAATGAAATCCCTTTGAGTTTTCTTTGTAATACACTTGATATCACCTTATTCTGATATCATATGAAGGAGTTATGACCATTTTCGTGAGACCCTCCCGTGTAGTGAAGCCCCATGGGCACCCATACGGGTAGTGTGGCCTTGTACGGATTGTGGGAAATGTATAGGATTGGAAAATGTCCTGGTAAGGCTAAGTATTTGTCCACGACCAGTGGAACTAGTTGTATGACTCACCACTAGTTGTGTGACTCACCACTGGTCATAAGGAGGGGCGTAGAGGTGTTTTAGGAGGCTTGGCTATGCGTGGGTGGCATTACAAGCTAAGGCATGGGCCACGAGTGCCTTGTACAGCTGGTGTGAAGGGGTACGACCCATGGCACCTTGGATTGTGCTGGCCTGCAATATCTTCTTTTCTAAGTGAGGTGGGATGGACCAGTAAACGGTCCCTATAACACTACAAGGTCCATGAAAGTGGTCGTCAAAGTTACGTCGACGCTAACTTTTTCTCAAGTTTTCCAATTCTATTTTTCTGTCTATGTCTAGTATCATGGGCACTCCACACAACCTGTGGAGTGCCAGACAACTAGTGAAGTCTCCAGTGAGATGACACTTTTCCAATTTTTCTATCCGTTCAGTAATGGCATTTTTGTAATTGCTAATTACTCTAATGCCCTTTTTAGACTTCCAATGCTATCTAACCTTCCTAAAAGACCTAAACAAGGTTCCAAAGGATCAAACTCATTATTTTCATCTCAAATACATTGTCAATTCTCTCAAGAGCCTCCATCAAGCTCTAATTCAATTTCAAGGAAACCCAAGAATAAGATTGGATTCAAAGATCATTTTCAAGCCTCTTTGCAAGCCCCTATTCTTCCCAATCTCAATTGCAAGCAACTCTTGACCTAAGGTATGTGGGTTTTTTTCATGGGTTCCTTTCACCCATGATATCCAAGCTTCCTTTTCCTAAATTGTATGATTTAAAGTTGAGTTTACAAATGGGTTTACTAGTATGAACATGTCTATGAACTATGTTAAAGCTATGTGAAGTTGTGACTATTTTGCTATGTTGTGGGCTATATATCTTGGATCTATTGTAAGTTTTTATGAGGGATTTTGATTTGAATGTCTTGGGGGTGTTGTAGTGTGTTGATTAAAGGTTTTACCACTGATTTTCTTGCGTGATTTCATCTCTAAATTGCATGCTGTTTTACCCCCATTACACACCCCTAAGGTGTTTGATAAAATGTTTGGTTATGGTTTATTGAGTAATTGAAGGTCGAAAGCATGTCTTATGTTATGAGTGATGTTATTATGATGAAATAAGAGTATGTATATGATGTTATGATGATGATAAGTGGAAAGTATGTATATGATATCTCTCTATATAGTGTTGGATTGGTCGTGGCCAGTTGAGGGGTATGCCTCAATCACCATGGGAGGTAGGGTGTGACCATCCTCTAACCTATCAAGGGGTTTGTACCTTGGTACTGGTGTGATGGGGCGGCATCATCACTAACCTATCAAGGGGTTTGTACTTTGGTAACCTATCAAGGGGTTTGTACGTTGTCACTAGGGTGATGGGGCGGCATCATTACTAACCTATGAAGGGGTTTGTACCTTGTTAACCTATCAAGGGGTTTGTACCTTGGCACTTAGGCGATGGGGTGGCATCATCACCAACCTACTAAGGCGTTTGTACTTTTGAAATCTAGCTTGGTCTTTTCTACATATATGCTATCCTGTATAAGTATGAGTTACTTAAGCATGTTTTACTTAAGCATTGATCATATATTCCATATTGTTATATTATGTCTATTGCCCTTTTGTTATTGCATTTATATTTTGATGCCTGTTTTATTTTAGTATTGTATCCTATATACTGTAATATTGTTATATTATGCCTATTGTCTATTGTTATGCATTTTGATTATGATGTCTTTCTCTTGTAGCATTGCATCCTACATACTTAGTACATTCAAACGTACTAACGCATACTCTTGCCTTCATGATATCACCATGTATGAACTGGAGTCCCTCTTTAGCATCCTCCTCCATGTGGCTAGTATGACCTTCTCAAGATAGTTGGTGAGTCCTCCATTCTGGGGACCTAGTTTGTGAACTCTTGTAATGTATAAGATATTATTGTCCTTTATGTATTGATCTTGTTGACTATGAGGGTGAGCCTGGTTATATGTCTTGGCCCTCGCTCTTATCTATGTAGTCGAGGTGTCGTTGGACAAATCTATGTATTTATGCTATGAGTTGATTCTATTCTCTTGATCCTATGATATGACAAATTCTCCGTTGGCCCCTTTGCCCTTATTTTCATTCTTCAAATATCTTTTAATTGCTTTCGTGACCAAGGAAGTATAATGATATGCTACGAGGCTTATTTTGGGTCCCTTTGGGTTTCTCATTCACCGGTCACGTCTAGGCCCTAGGATTGGGTTATGACAAAGATGGTATCAGAACCCTAGGTTGATAGATCCTTGAAGTCTAACACACCGCATCGATTAGACTCCTATTCATGGTTATGAAGCGTGCCACGACTATGAATAGGAGGCTATGAGGTATTTTAGGAAATATTTCTCTTCTTCTTGTTCTAAGTCATGCTATAGAGTTGAGTTAAGTTCCTCCCTCCCCTCTCTTAACGATTGTTCTTTGCCCAGACGAAGGAAGGTAAGTTAAAAGTTTTGATTTTGATGGATCTGAGTTTCATTATTTATTTCATTATTCTTTTGGTTGCTAGCGGATTTCTTTTGTGTCCTGAGTTGTGATTTGAACTTTTGGTGTCTATCTCTTGGTTGAGTATATTGTTGTTAGATAGTCCATAAGTGTTGATCCATGTTCATCTTGCATTAGGGTTTGCCTTGTGACTTATTGGAGTTGGTGTGATGGCTTATGGTGTTATACTTGGGATGGAACTGTAGCATGCAGGTTGTGTCTTCATGGTGATTGTTTAATTTATGCATTGGCTATATTTATGGGTTTCATGAATAGGGTCTTAAAACCCTACCTTGGTATATTTGTGGTGGTTTCTAGTGATGAGGTATTGATTTATTTAGAGCTTATGGATCATTTGGTAGGGGATTGGTTGCTTAATGTGATAAGTTTGCTTTGTGGATAACAAGAAGGTCGTTAGAATTCTTTAAGGATTATGATATGAGTGTGCTTTAGTTCTTTTTTCGGTAAGGCAAGCATTGTGGTTGGTGTTCTAAGTAAGGTGCCGATGGGTAGCTTAGCATATGTAGATAATGGTGGCAAAGAGGAGACTAGTGGGTCCATCAGTTGGCTAGGTTGGAAGTAGGTTGAGGGAAGTTGCGAATGGTAGTATAGTGTCCTTGGAGATTCTAAGTTTTCTTAGGTTAAGATGTCTAGTTTAAGCAAGGCCTTGATTCCATCTTATTAGAGTTAGAAGTTTTAGGTGAGAAGACGATAGAGTGGAGGTTATCTCCCAAGGGGGAGATGGTGGCTAAGGTACCAAGTGCGTTAGGTGAATTTGAGGTTAACACTTGAGTTGAGGATTATGATTCCTTATAGAGTGTAGAGGAAGGTTGGTAAGGTTGCACAAGTTTGGGGATTTGCCTATTGATGTAGATATGGTTTGCCCAGTTTTTCATGCTTCTAGGTGGATGGGATTTATTGGTGACTCTAGTGTTATAGAACTCTTTAAAGTTATGGGTGAGGGGGAGGATAAGTTGGCTTGGGAGGAGGTCCGGATATAGGTATTGGATGGATAAGTGAAGAAGTTTATTAATAGGGATGTGGTGTTCATTAAGGCCCTTTGGAAGAGTCATATATTAGTGTGTGTTTCTCAGTGAGTTGGTGCAGGCATGGAGAAGCAATAGCTGTATCTCTTTCATTCTATTCAAGCTTATGATGATATGTCAAGTCCTCTTTATGATTCCAAGTCTCAAGTATTGGCCCTTAAGTCATTGCATCCATTCATGTTCATATTGATAAGATTATGAGAAGTGTCAATGTACATGTTGAACTTTCCTTGGAAATCATGTTTATGTGTATTGTTGCATTCATGTTTGGGCTAAGGTCTTCATGACTACTTTCCTTGTGTATGGTTCTTTGACATTCGGGGATGAATGTTCCCAAGGGGGAGATATTCTGACACCTCATAACTCTATGCTCTTATATATCCATGTCTCAAGCCTCATTTGGTTAGTTTTAGGGTGTATTAGGTCCATGGGAGACTCCTAATACCTAATGAGTCCAAGACTTCTCTAAGAGTTGAGTTTTGGGTGATGGTTCATGCAAGGGTCAACTTTAAACAAGCATAACTCGAGGCACATTTACTTCTCTAAGAGTTGAGTTTTGGGTGATGGTTCATGCAAGGGTCAACTTTAAACAAGCATAACTCTAGGCACATTTGGATCATGGTGGCCCAGGACATGTCAAATTAAAGCCCTTTGAGTTAGCTTCATAACACACTTGGTTTAACCTCATTCCGATGTCGGATGAAGGGGTTATGACCGTTTTCGTGAGACCCTCTCATGTAGTGAAGCCCCATGAGCACCCATATGGGCAATGTAGCCTTGTATGGGTTATGGGAAATGTTTGGGGCTGGAAAATGGCATGGTGAGAGTAATTCTTGGTCCACGACCAGTGGGACATGTCATGTGACTCACCACTGGTCATGAGGAGGGGCGTGGAGGTATTTTAGGAGTCTTGACTAGGCGTGGGTGGCATTGGATGCTAAGGCATGGGCTACGACTGCCTTTGTACAGCTCGTGTGAAGGGTTACAGGCCGTGCCACCTAGGATTGTACTGGGCTACAACATTTTCTTGTCTAAGTGAGGTGGGATGGACCAGTAAATAGTCCGTGTAACACTTCACGGTCCGTGAAATTGGCCATCAAAGTGACGTTGATGCTAGCTTTTTCTCAGGTGTTCCAATTCCATTTTTCTATCTAAGTCTTGTCTCATGGGTACTCCACATGACCTGTGGAGTGCTACACGGTTAGTAAAGTCTCTAGTGAGATGACACTTTGCCAATTTTTCCATCCGTTTACTAATAGCATTTTCGTAAATACTAATTACTCTAATGCTCTTTTTAGACTTCCAATGCTATCTTAACCTTCCTGAAAGACCTAAACAAGGTTCTAAAGGATAAAAATCATTACTCTCATCTCAAATACACTATCAACTCTCTCAAAAACCTCCATTAAGCCCCAATTCAATTTCAAGGAAACCCAAGAACAAGATTGGATTCAAAGATCATCTCCAATCCTCCATTCTTCCCAATCCCAATTCAAAGCAACTCTAGACCTAAGGTATGTGGATTTCATTCATGGATTCCTTTCACCCATGATACCTAAGCTTCCTTTTCCTAAATTGCATGTTTTAAAGTTTTGTTTACAAATGGGTTTACTAGTATGAACATGTCTATGAACAATGTTAAAGCTATCTAAAGTTGGGACTATTTTGCTATGTTGTGAGCTATATATCTTTGATCAATTGTAAGTTTCGGTGAGGAGTTTTGATGTGAATGTCTGTGGAGTGTTGCAAGGTGTTGAATAAAGGATTTACCAATGATTTTTCTGCATAATTTCATCTCTAAATTGTGTTCTCTTTCACCCCCATTACACACCCCCAAGGTGTTTGATAAAATGTCCGACTATGGTTTATTGAGGAATTGAAGGTCCAAAGCATGTCTTATGTTAAGAATGATGTTATGATGATGAAAGAAGAGTATGTAAATGATGTTATGATGATGATAAAAGGAAAGTATATGTATGATATCTCTCTATACAGTGTTGGATTGACTATAGCCAATTAAGGGGTATGCCTCAATCACCGTGGGAGGTAGGGTGCGACCATCCTCTAACCTATCAAGGGGTTTGTACCTTGACACTAGGGTGATGGGGCGGCATCATCACTAACCTATCAAGGGGTTTGTACCTTGGCATCATGCTGATAGGGCAGCATCATCACTAACCTATCAAGGGTTTTGTACCTTGGTAACCTATCAAGGGGTTTGTACCTTGGCATCATGCTGATAGGGCAGCATCATCACTAACCTATCAAGGGTTTTGTACCTTGGTAACCTATCAAGGGGTTTGTACCTTGGCACCTTGGCGATGTGGCGGTATCATCACCAACCTACCAAGGGGTTTGTACTTTAGAAATATATCTTGGTCTTTTCTACACATATGCTATCCTATATAATAATGAGTTACTTAAGCATGTTTTACTTATGCATTGATCATACATGCAATATTGTTATATTATGCCTATGGACTATTGTTATGCATTTTGATTATGATGCCTATCTCTTGTAGCATTGCATCCTATATACTTAGTACATTCAAACGTACTAATGCAAACTCTTGCCTACATGATATCACCATATAGCAATCGGGGTCCCTCTTGAGCATCCTCCTCCACGTGGCTAGTACGACCTTCTCAAGATAGGTGGTGAGTCCTCCATTCCGAGGACCTAGTTTATGAAATCTTGCAATGTATAACACATTATTTTCCTTGATGTATTGAAATTTTTGACAATGAAGGTGAGCCCGATTATATGTCTTGGCCCCCGCTCTTATCTATGTACTAGAGGTGTCGTTGGACAAAGCTACGTATTTATGCTATGAGTTAATTCTAGTATCTCTTGATGTTGTGCTATGACAAGTTCTCCATTAGCCTCCCTTATTTTCATTCTTCAAATATCTTTTAATTACTTCCGCAACCAAGGATGTATAATGATATGCTATGAGGCTTGTTTGGGGTCCCTTCGGGTTCCCCATTCACCGGTCACGTTTAGGCCCTAGGCTTGGGTTGTGATAAAAATCCTCTCCTATATTTGGCGACGTAGTTAATGACTTCAAATTGGATTTACTCTACCATAATTTGGTGCTCGATACTCCTCCGAAGACTCAATGCTCATAAACCATCAATCTTAATCAACAAACCAGTGTCTCTTAATGGACTCTTTAATCTTATCAGTTCTACCGAACCAATCTTTTAACTGTTCAACCAACCAATCCCATCAACCTTTTAAAAATAAATTAGATAATCATGTAGGGGGCCTTTCAATTTAGACCAGTTTTTAAAGTTCAGATT
>DF358953.1:12307-33542 GCA_000787875.1 Solanum virginianum | reverse complement strand
TGAAGACTCACGGGACTATCAAGTTCTATCAACCTATCATCATGCTCACATCACAATTACAATCAATAGTCTCAAATAGGCTCTAGACCTAATTCCTAGATTCATTCATGCATTTATAATAAAATTATATTTAGGTTTTTGAAAATAGAAGGTTTAAAACATTCTTTGAAGAAAACAAATTCATAAAAATAATCAATTATGCAAAGATATATAAGAATAGATTTTTCATCATGAAATTTTCAACAAACTAAGTCATGTAGACTCAATACTTTCACCTTTCAATCTATATCAATCAAGATGATACATGGAAAAAACATTCATGCTTTAAGTTACCCTTACATACCTGGAGGAGAAAAATCTCTGAAAGAAACCCTTAATTTGCAATTGAAGATGAAGAACCCTAGCCTCTTCTTTGGGAGAACACTGAATGCATTATTTTGATATTTTTAGGAATTTATGAATTAATGAGATATTACAAGGATCTATTATAGGCTTAGGGAATTAATTAGGAGTAAAATGTCGAAAGTAACATTTTGGAAAAGTCAAATAATCAACAAAACTAAGAAATGACCTTTTGATGAGTTTTGGCGGCCAAAACGGTGGTCTAGGGGCTTAATCGCTGAATCATTCTGTAGTACACCGAATGGGGGCCTTGGGTCACCCTTTTTGACATAATCCAAGCTTTCACGAAGCATTTCTCGGTCTAAATTAGCGGATGACCAAAATTTATAGATTCGACAAGCTTCAATAAAATGGTCAATAATGTTTTACTCCAAACTTTGATTAAGGAGAAATTAGATGCATTGGAAAGCTAATTCAATTATCTACAATATGATATACTATTGCTCATCTAACTTATTATGTGTTGAGATACATGTCTTTTCGGAGTTGACCCTTCAATGAGCTCACCTCGAAACTTAACAGATTGAAATATTTTAAACTAGTCTTGGCCCTAGAGTGTCCTTTATGACCTTAAGCCCCATCCATAAAACATGAAATACTTAGGAAAAGACCTTAATATAAGTTCACAATCTTGGAGTTATTAGATCACCCAATTTCATAGAATTTCATATCAAAACTCAATCGGTAAGGAAGGTTTCATCTCAAATCTATTATCTTACAATAGAATAGGCTTTAATACCTATACTCAAGGTAAGAATTACTCGATATGATCGTATATGCATAAGAGGAAAGTTCATATCTACTTTAGAAATATATCTTGGTCTTTTCTACCTTTTTGAAATTTCCAAGGTGTTACAATATATCGCCTTAGGGTCATTCGTCCTCGAATGATGGGTATTAGAAATGGTCTAGAGGCACAAATAACAATTAGGGCTCAATCGATAAATCAAACAACCTATCTATCTCTCTAAACAATCAACTATTCAAACTTGAGGATGGACCTAGCATTTCAAATCAAGAATAGGAACATTACCTTTAACTTCATCATGGAGGGGCATGAATAAGACATCAAAGCTCAATCAATAGAATCATTCAAACTTTTTTGCAATCAACCTTTGTACTCAAGAATGAATACATCAACGTACAGATAGGGAATTCCCTCACTTGGAGGAATATTTCCCAGGATGAGAAAAGGCTTACAATCCCGAATGGTCCCATCAACATTTCTCATGACTTCAAGAGATTATCACTTATTGAATATAGGGGTAGTACCACTTCGTATCAAGAGATAGGGTTGATAACTTTCAAGCTTGGTGACTCTCCTCGACCATGCTCTCCTTCTCGTGTACCATACTTTATTAATTTAAGCCTATAGCTCCTATCAAAGCCTAAGACTATTGCATACTCTCATAAAGTTCAAGCTAAACTCATAGTCACAGCATGCCACCTATAAGATGATTATGCTCATGAAAATCTAACCTACTCAATTTTTGTTCTATACCTTTGTAAGGACTTTCACTTAAAAGGATGTTACACCTTCTAATCACTCCACTACACATACTCAAAATGTTCAGCCAGAGGTCATGAATAGTCTACTACAATCACTTAGATTAGGACAATATCACATTCAAGCCTATTGCTCTAACCACTTTATGGTCCTTTGAGGTCAACATCACTTAAGAATCTTCAAGCCCACTATCTCATATCTATGTCTGTTATTGCATTAATCCAAACCAAGAGATACACCTATGTTCTCTTACCTATCTATTGCATACATCATGATTTTATCTCACTCCTTGGAAATCAACATTAAGGGGAATCAACATAAGGTACAAAGCACTAGGATATGGTCATGGCACTCATACTAAAGACAAGAATAAAGTATTACCACGACTAAAGTATAAGGAATATACTATATGGAAAAACAATGATCTCTCAGCCTAATCGACTCATCACTATGAAAAGCTCAAGATCTACTTTGATTTATTACCTCATCATCTCCCCCTTAGCATATGGTCATCTCTCTACATTTGCAAATCAGTTCCCCTTTCTAGGCTATAAGTACATATCTCCACATGGTTATAGAATCACTTCACTATCTAGAAGAATATCTTAAACTATTCTGTTATACTATAGTCACATATATAGAATAGCTAGTAAGACAATATCCAAAGGTACCACTCTTGGCTTCCTCCAGTCTCTATGAGAATCCTTTTATACCTATTACCCTTATTGGCATAGATAACCACTTTCCACAACTCTTACAATCTAACTTCTTCTTTTTGCCTACTAACAACAACTTCTATGCTCCTATAAATTTAATTGTATAAAACTTAGACTATAATGAAAAACTCATCATCATCTATCCACAAGCCCTCATTGATTTAATCACTCAAGATGACAAAGAATGCTTACATCAACCTACTCAACATTGACAACTTAAAAATATTGTCTAGATTTTTATAGAAGTCATAACTTAGGGCTTCACACAACTTTACACTATCACAAATACACATCTTAAGGCTTTTCTTATCTAACAATTTATCCTCAATTCTCTTTTTCCATCTAAGGGTACCTCCACCATACTCATAATGTCATATTCCTTGCAAGTTAATATCTTAATTTCGAACATACACTATGAAAAGCCTCTCACAGATAATCCCCAACTATGACTATCACTGTCATAATGTTATTTCATTCTTTACAATGCTCCTCATAAATCAAGCTTAAAGTCAAGTGCTAACAAGTGCATCACACACTTCCCTCATATTATACCAACCTATAACTACTAGGTAAAAATTTGTCAATATAGGCCCACTAAGATCTCCTAGCGAGTACTCAATCAATGCATCCCCTCCTTACAACTCAGTACCACTCACCTATTCACTATACCTCCTTACGTGACTGAGCTCATAACTTAATGCACTTCATGGGGTTCTCCCTATAGAGTCATAAGCCTAGTCTATATGTATCACCTCAAAATACTCTGGTCCTCTGTTGAATATCTATTCTTCACCCTCACTAATACAAATACTATAATACATCAACATAAACCACATTGTAGTTTGAACATACTCTAACGTATCCTAACATTAACTCTTTTTCACTAACTCATCATGAAATTCAAAATGGTACTTACTACTTTTTCATCAAAACTTATGGCAATTGAATCATCGCCGCATTATTTACCTTATAATTAATAACTCTCGTTACAAGCCTCAATCAAATATCACTCTCACTATCTCACCTCCTCCTCCCCATTATTATCTTTCTAGCTCTAGGATAACAACTCTACTTACGGTTTCCAAGACCTCAAGTTGCACTCTTAAGTTGTAACATTAAAATTTTTAGAGATATAAGTTTCTCTCTCATTGATAAAATAAAAAAAAAGGAATAACTTAAATCATACTCGTTACAATAACTGGAGACTCTTCTTGATAATGGCAACTACCCATGGCATGCAGCTAGCCTATAGCCCTATTTATTTTAGAAGTAGCACCTTTTTAGTTTTCTCTAACTGGTAGTACCAGTGTAGAAGCTTGAGCTTTGTTGGCCCACTTAGGACTTTCTCTCTATAAGTGACTCATTTGGCCAGACTTGTATCATCTGGAGCTATCTCCACTACACTTTCCCAAGTGAAAATTGCCATGTGTGCCACAAGGTGGTTTACCCTAGAAATCTTAAGACACACTAGCCTATGACTGAGATCCCTGAGCTCTAAAGTTATGAGGCCCTGTTTGAAAGTGACTCTCATTCCTATTCCTCCTCGACCTCTTGAGCTCATATGGGTTCATCTTCAAGAACTCATGAACCCTGGATGTATTTAGAGCACCTTGCATACTTGCTCCCTATCTACCAACTTGTGTTGTCATAGCCTGGGCCAAATTTTTGATGGCCTAGCAAAGCTCAGCATTACTAATGTCAACCTTTTGTGGCTGCACGACAGTGATGACTAGGCTTATGGATTTATCCTGATTCTGTAGCTCAAGTTAGTTCGCATTTTATCTAGTTATGCATCCTCTACCCCTACCTTAGCCATTAGCTCTTCTTGGAGACATGATATGAGTTCAAAACACAAATGCACAAGTTAGAAGAGAACTTTCATAGAGTTTAACTCTATAGCACGATTTGGGATAAAAAGAAGTGTAACAATTCCTAATGTCCTACAGCCTCTTGCTTAAAGAGTAGTGCATAACACACCTAAAAAGAAGACTCTAGTAAATATAACTTCATAGACTCCCTAGGACTCTTGAATTATATGCTCTGATACCAAGTTTATCATGCCCCGAAAGGATACCCTTGGCATGGCGAACACTCAGAAACCATTGTTGGCTCCCAAGAAAACCACTTGGCCTCATAGCATTCCTTTAATCACAATCTAACAACAAAAGATATCAACAATCAACTAATAGCTCAATAGAAATATACAATCAACTCATTACACAGAAGGGCCATAGGACAACCAATCATATCATAAGACTAGTAAGAATGAAACTAGTAAAAATTTCTATCAAATCAATAACTCACAATGCAGTCTATGAAGCCTCTATCGCTACTACCAATATGGTACAATTGACAGGCCATGACTACCTCACTCAAAAGAAAATAAAGTACTAAACTCTAGTAGCTAGATGATAGTAATATGGAAATAATCTGAATGCAAGGAGGTCTTACCAATCAGTTGAGTGCATATAGATCCTCAAGGATGCACCTATTGATGATCCTTAAAACCTGTCTCTGCATCATAAAATGACACAGTCTAAATAGATGGTAGTACATGGAATGTATGAGTACGTAAAATAGCTGAATGAAATAGATATAGGTAGAATAACATAGAATAACACCAACTCAGAAATATTCAATAAGAATGTCAAATCTTTATCTAAAGAAAGATTAAACAGTAGACAATGACTTATCAATACCAATCCAACATAATCCAATCCAATAATATCCAATCTATCTCAGAGTACTATCAAGATGAAACTTTTATGGAAGTTTCTTTTATTCAACAACAATCACTTATGAGATAGTCATCGTATTACAATCCCATTGATGTTTCAACAACCGTTCAATACCTTGTCAGGGTAAGAACAAATCCATAATAGACTTGATGTGAGTCCTTTATTGTTTTAGGGACCTATCAACATGAAATATCCAACTTGACGGTTCAATCCTCTCCTACATTTGGCAATATAGTTAATAAGTTTGAGTTAGACTTACTCTCCCTCAATTCGTTGGTCGATACTCTCCCTAAGACGCAACGCTCATACACCATCAATCTCCATCAACAAATTAGTGAGACTCTTAATGGACTTTTTCATCTAATCAGTTCTACTGAACTAATCTTAATTATTTAACCAATCAATCCCATCAACCTTTCAAGAATGTATTAGAAAAATCATGTAGGGAGCTTTCAATTTAGACCACTTTATGGATATATAATTTGAAGACTCACTGGACTATCAAGTTCTATCAACCTATCATCATGCTCAAATCATAATCACAATCAACAGTCTCAAATCAAGGATCTAGACCCTATTCCTAGATTTATTTATGCATTTATACTCAAATAAAATTTAGAATTTTTGAAACTAGAAGGTTTATAACACGCTTTGAAGAATAAAAGTTCATAAAAATAATCAGTTATCCAAAGATGTATAAGAATAGACTTTTCATCATGTATTTGGTGACGTAGTTAATGATTTCGAGTTGGACTTACTCTATCATAATTTGGTGCTTGATACTCCTCCGAAGACTCAATGCTCATAAACCATCAATCTCAATCAACAAATCAGTGAGTCTCTTAATGGACTCTTTAATCTCATTAGCTCTACCGAACCAATCTTTTAACTATTCAACCAACCAATCCTATCAACCTTACAAAAATGAATTAGATAATCATATAGGGGTCCTTTCAGTTTAGACCACTTTTTAAAGTTTAGATTTGAAGACTCATAGGACTATTAAGTTCTATCAACCTATCATCATGTTCACATCACAATTACAATCAATAGTCTCAAATCAAGGCTCTAGACCTCATTCCTAGATTCATTTATGCATTTATACTCAAATCATATTTAGGTTTTTGAAAATAAAAGGTTTAAAACATTTCTTGAAGAAAAGAAATTCATAAAAATAATCAATTATGTAAAGATATATAAGAATAGATTTTTCATCATGTAATTATCAACAAACTAACTCATGCAGACTTAATACCTTCAGCTTTCAATCTATCTCAATGAAGGGGGCACATAGAAGAATAAATCCAAGCTTTAGGTTAGTCTTACATACCTAGAGGAGAAATTTCTCTTGAAGAAACTCTTAGTTTGCACTTGAAGAAAAAGAACCCTAGCCTCTTCTTTGGGAGAACTTTGAAAGTAAGATTTTGATGTTCTTAAGGATTTATGCATTAACAGAAGGTTAAAAAAATATATAATAAGATTAGGGAAGTTGATTAGGATAAAAGGGCAATAATAACCTTTTGGGGAAGTCAAAATAATCATCAAAATTAAAAAATTACCTTTTGATGAGTTTTGGCGGCCGAAACGGCGATCTAGGGGCCCCATCGCTGAACTATTTGGTAGTATGCAGAATGGGAGACTTTGGTCACCCTTTTTGATCAAATCCATGCTTTAACAAAGCGTTTCAGTGGTTAAAATCAGTGAATCACTGAAATATACAAATTTGGCAGGCTTCAGTAAAATGGTCATAATATTTTCCACTGAACTCCGATTAAGGTGAAATTGGATGCATTGTAAAGCTAACTCAATTATCTTCAATGTGATATATTATGAGTAATGTATCTCATTATGTTCTAAGAGATATGACTATTTGATTTGATCCTTCTATGAGCTTACTTCGAAACTTAGCCGATTGAAATTTTTGAACTAGTCTTGGCCTTGGGGTGTCTTTTATGACCTCAAGCCACATCCAAAAAAATTCAAATACTTATAAAAGGATCTTAACATAAGTTCACAACCTTGGAATTATTGACTCACCCAATTACATAGAACTTCATATCGAAACTCAATCGGTAAGGAAGGTTTCATCTCAACTTTGTGTCAAAGGATTTCTTTTGTGACCTCTATTCATCTCAAATCTATTATCTCATTATAGAATATCTATATTAAAGGTTAAAATAACTCAGTATTATGTTATACACATAAGACGAAAGTTCATATCTTAGCTTTTAGGAATTTCCAAGGTGTTACAACCTCATTCCATGTTCATGTGCATTATCAGTCACTTGTCTTCATTTAGAACATTATGCACTGTTACAACATTCAGTTTAGAGAATGGAGCATTTTTAATAGGGGTCGAACTCAATATCTTATGTACATAGTACATCGTAACTTTAACTCGATGTCTTATCCTTTTAGGTGCGATATAATTTGCATCTATCATCTTACCATCAATCAATAATATAATAATAAAGCATACTAAAAATTATTTGAAATTATTCACAACTTTATCAAAAAGTTTTAATACAATATTATAATATTATATTACAAATTCACAACAACAAAATGCTACATAATCATAATTTGTGCATTCCAATCAATAACCACACAATCATTTACTTATCGTCACAACAATAATGGTTAGTATTAATTTTGACATGATTAATCATTGTAATAAATATTCATACTAGCATATATGTATTTTCAACAAGCAAATAGATTTAGTGTATTATATAATAAATCAAAATCAAATTAAGTTTGATTCAATAATGAACTATAATAGGAATAAATAAATTAATAGTAATTAAAAATTAGTACTCATGTAAATAATTATCTTTACATGGTTTATTCATTCCCAATTTATAGGGAATAATCATTAAATGCTTGGGATGAAAACTCTGCACCTTTATCAAGGTGAATAAGATGTGCCAATAATCATATTATTTGTTCCAATAACTCTGCAAATATCAAGTTGCAAAATGACAATAGGACCAAACATGAGACTATCTAGATGGAGCATTTATTAGGACTATGCAATATCTAAATGGCCCACTAGGTGGATGAATAGATCTATAAATACCCTTATATACACATGTAATGACCTCAAAAAAGTGGTCAAAAATGTGCCTCGAAAGTGCTCGAAATTGTAATTACCATATATCTCAAAATTCGTGCATTATTTCCAAAATTTGAGTTCATATTCGTGTTCAGGGGGACAAATTGAGTGCGGAATGGGTCTATCCCCGATTTAAGAGCAACCATAGCAAACTTTGAAATTTCAAAGTTTGAGAAAAACAGTGTTGAGGCGCGTCCCTTCCGCGACACACCTCAGTGTATTTTGTGCCCAATTATTTTACTCTGGTCCAAGGCTTTTTGGTCTTTGGCCTTAGCCTTTTATGCATGAAAACACCTATACTTAGCCTTATTTCACCCAAACATCATTCAGAACATTTCGCAATATTGATTCAAATACTTAGAAAATATTTCACTCCTAAATTCAAGTCTTAAGCTCATCCGGATCTAACGATTTCCTCTCAAGCTTCAAGTCTCCATCTCTAATCTTCTTCAAGGACTCTCTAAAAGCAAAGGTATGGTTGTTTCTTTCATGGGTTCCTTTCACCTATGACGTTGAAGGCTCCTTTTACCTTTTATTGCATGATTTAGAGTTGATTTACTCATTGGACTTATTTATTAAGAAATTCACTGCACACTATGTTGGGGTTTCTGAAATTGTGATTGTTTGGCATGTTTTGAGCTATGGATCTAAGATCTATTGTGAGACTTGACGAAAGGTTTAGATGTATATTGTTTAAGGGTGTTACCAAGTATTGATTGATGGTTCTACATTGGATTTACTTGGATGTTTTCACTCTTGAATTACATGATTTTACACTAACACTACACAACCACCAAGTGTTTGATAAAATGTCTGATTTATGATTCTTGAGTTGTTGAAGGCCTAAAGCTTGGCATATGAGATATATGACTTTCTGATGATGAAAGTATGTTGTACATGTGTTAGTTTCATGATTAGCTTCTATAGTGCTACATGTTGACCATAACCTTGTTGACAGGTTAGTACCTTGACCACATTGATAGAGTGTGATAAGTCTATTAACCTTGTTGAGCAGTTGGTACCTTGACCACTTTGATGGAGGGCATTAAGTCCATTAACCTTTTTGAGTGGTTGGTACCTTGACCACTTTGATGGAGGGCATTAAGTCCATTAACCTTGTTGAGGGGTTGGTACCTTGACCACTTTGCTGGAGGGTGTTAAGTCTATTAACCTTTTTGAGGGGTTGGTACCTTGATCATTACCAAAGGGGTTCTAAGCCTTGAATTTTGAGTACTCGTTGCTTGGTGTATGATGATGGTCAGTTCTTGTACATGTTATATGATTTATATAAGTGTGTTTCACTTTAAGCATCCTTCTTACATGTCATACTACTACTATGCTATCTATTGATTATTATTATTATGCATTTTCACTATGTTACCTATCTTTTGTTGCATTGTATCCTACTTATTTAGTATATTCAAACATACAAACGTATACTTTATACCTACATGATGTTACCATGTAGGAATCGAAACTCCATTTGGCTATCCTGCTCCTACATGTGGCTAGTTCGATTGTCTCTCAAGCTAGTTGGTGAGTCCTTTATTCTAGGAACATTGGTCTATATTTCTTATGCCATGTATTGATACTTTCTTATTTATTATTAGTTTGACTATGCGTGTGAGCCTGGTTGCTTTTCTTAGACCCTGTTAAGTATCTATGTTTAGAGGCATTGTTAGACAAGTTGTGTATTACGTTTGAGCTTGACTCATCTATGCTATTTAAGTTTTACTCTCCCTTCCTCTCTCACTCCCTTAGTCCCAAATTCCTCTTATTTATGCTTATCTCTATTTGTCATATTTAATAGCTTTCCCGACCAAGGATGTGTAATTATATGCTCTGAGGCTTGTTTAGGGTTCCTTCGAGTTCCCCATTTGCCAGTCACATCTAGGCCCTAGGTTCGGGATGTGACAAAGATGGTCTTGGAGCACTAGGTTGTTAGATAGTCAGAGTCCAACACACCGCATCGATTAGAGTCTTATTCATAGTTGTGTTGTACACCACAACTATGAGCAAAAGGCTATGAGATATTTTAGGAAATGATTCCCTTCTTCAAGTTATATGTCGTGCTATAGAGTTAAAGTATGTTTTCCCCCTAACGATTGTCCTTTGATATGCTAGGTCATTCTTAACACAAGAGGAAGAAGAGGCCGCACCCCGAGGAGCAACCAACCCCTCCCGCTCCTCAAGCTCCTCAAATCGGGGGACCAGTTCATGAAGAAATTTGGAATGCTCTCACCTTGCTTGTACAAGTTGTGGCTAACCAAGCCAACCAAGGGGCTCAAGCCGCTCATGCTCCTATTTTGGCATTTTGGGTGAGTGACTTTATGAGGATAAATCTGCTGGTATTCTATATCGAAGGTTGATAAGGACCCTCAAGAGTTCATTAATGAGGTTTACAAGGTGTTGGCCATCATGGGTGTTAGGTCAGAGGAAAAGGTGAAGATGGAGGCTTACCAACTCAAGGGGGTTATGCAAATATGGTTTAATCAATAGAAGGAAGAGAAGGGGTTAATAATATGGTTCTATGGGAGGAGTTCAAGGTAACTTTTCTTAATTGGTTCTTCCTAATTGAGATTAGGGAGGCTAAGATGATAGAATTGATGAATTTGAAATAATGTTCCTTGAGTGTGAGGGAGTATGCCCTCAAGTTCAATCAACTTTCAAAATATACTCCCCAATTGGTGGCTGATCCGAGGTCTAGGATGAGTAAATTCATGATAGCAGTATCCAACTTAGTGAGTGAGGAGTGCCGGTTCGCTATATTTATTAGTCACATGTATTTGGCCAACTTGATGACCTATGCCAAACAAATGGAGGAGGAAACATTCAGGAAGAGAAGAGGTAAGGAGGCTAAGAGGGCTCGTGGTGAAGGAAATTTCCAAAGTCTCAAAGGTAGTGGTAGTGTGGTACTTAATGATAGTTGCCTGAAATATGGTGGACGCCATGATGGCCCATGCTTGAAAAACCAATGCTTATTATAGTTGTGGAGAGGAGGTCATAAGATAATCGATTATCCTCATAGGCACAAAAAGGGTAGAGGTGGTGATATTGATCAAGGGGATGCTCTAAGACGTAATCAATTCTATGCTTGTCAAAGAATACAAAGAGGGGAAGAGGTGCCCAATAATTCCACCGGTATGGTAAGGGTTTTTCTTGATATTGTTGTGCATGCTTTGATGGTTTGGGGGGTTATTTTTCCTTTCGTTTTTCCTTTTGTTGCTAGTAAGGTATGATTATGTGAGTCTGTTGTTGCTAGAAGGTTTTAGGGGTTGTTCGTGTTCTTATTGCATAGGGTCTTGTCTTGTGATTTTTGTTGGACTTACTTAGTTGGATTGGAGGTCTTGAGGTGTTTTGGCTACTTGTACAGCATGCTTCTAATGAGAGTAGGACCCGTAAGATTGTAATATAATGGCTAGGGTGGATGATTCATTTGGTCAACTAAAATGGGCTAGTCACCTCTCTAACATTGATTTATAGTTCCAATTTTGTTCCCTAAGTGAGGATGAGGATAGCTGATTGATGTTCATACTCTAATAAGAAATCGGTCGCTGTCAACAATTAACCTAACCAAAGGTTATGAGTCGAATCCACAGGGAATACAAGGTTTGACTACAAAAGCTCACTATCAATCATTTCGAGTATCAATAACTAAAATATCTAAATGGGGTTTTTTTGTGATTCAAGAACAAAATATAATAAACACTATACTATGATGTGGAAACACACTCGATATTAGGGATAACTTGGGAATTGTGTTCCCTATGGTTCGTTGACTCAATTACCCTAGGTAACATAACTACAATTGGAGATTCGCATGCAGGATGGTAACTTAGGTTCTTCTAGCCCTCTTGTGAAGGTAAAGGTCGAATTTCACCATGGTGCTTGGTTGGCTACGATGGCGTGCCAACTAACAATTACCTATTATCCCAGTTAACCTCCCCTTGGTCAGGTTTGATCGATTAGATAAGAACATATCAATCGAATTCTGTCATCTACTTCCCTTTTCCAATTCGTTATTACCTTAGTCGAAATCGTGATAGTAGGTGGGTTTTGGTATTTCCCACTACCAAACAATGATCATAATGAAGGGAAATAAATAATATATGCAAAACCCCAATCATAGAAATACAATAAACCTAGGATATCTCTAGTCAAATACCCATGGTTCCCACAACCCCAAGTTGTGGGTGCTTAGCTACTCATGGCTAAGGCAAAGCCAACAAAAATGAAAATAAATGACATGATTGAGAATTTTACCCAAAGAAATGAAGATTGAAGACACCACAAGTTGCAAACCATGAGCTTAATAGATTGATAATAAGCACAAAGCAAGATTTGCAATCCCCAAAATAGGGTTTTCCAAAAGAAAATGATAAACGAAGCTAAAAACCTAAAAGTTTCCTTAAGAGTTTATTCAAAGATGATATTCTCTTCTCAATTTCGAATCCTCCTAAATAAAACCCTAACTTAAAGTATTTATAGTGTTTACAAAATAACCCTTAAAATTACGTAGAAAAGACAACTGGCCGCTGGTACGCCTCCTAAGTTCAACTCGTAGGGTGACCTATGAATTATTATCGGGGTCTCATATCAGGGTCTTGGCATCTTGGACTCAACTGGTATGACCCACTGGTATGACTCATAGGTTTAGTATACCTTTACGAGTTGTAACAGGACTTACGACTCATAAGATGGCCTCGTAGGGTTGACCTCTACTTAGCAGATTTCTAATTTTTTTGGTCTCTGTTTCTTGCTACGATAGCATCCTACGACTTTAGGCTATGACTCATAGGTGATCTCGTATGTCTTATGCTTCAGTAATATCTACAATTTTTCTCCAAAATCATGCCAACCTAATTTTTCTGCAAGAACAACACAAAAACACATAAAAACAATAAAAAGTCACATTAAGAACTCACAAAATTCCTTGTTTTAGACCTCAAATGTGTTGTATTTTGACAGCACATCAACACCCTCGACTTAGAATTGTTGCTTGTCCTCAAGCGATGACTCAATCTATGAAGACAATGAGGAATACATTACAGCTATATCAACATCATATACATCATTTACTCTAATCCAGGCACCCGACTATCATTTTCAAAATTAGATTATAAAGCTACTAAGCGCAACAAAAACATGAGATGAATCTAGCAACCCAAACTATGATAGACTAAGGAGCATCAACCATCCACTAACACTGGTATAGACATATACTAATCAATGAGTGCAAATTCCCTCACAGAAAAGAAGTCCCTCTTACTCACTCAAGAAGCATTTAGAACTCCAGGCCTGAGGAAACATTCTCACTCTCACAACTAAAATTCATGCAAAGTGACTAACACCATAGGTTTGCCTCTATACTCATTTTTCAGCCTGATGACAAAGTGGATTTGGATCACTTTAGGATTTAAGGGCTTATAACATAGGTTCAGGGGGCTTTGGTATGGCATTTTGTGAAAGTAGTGACTAAAAGCTATCCTTGAACCATGTTTACCAACACTTTTTTGCTTTCATAAACAAACCCTTTTAATTAAATCCATCCTTATTCTCCTATTTCAAAACTTTTTCAGTGCTTTCTTTCTATTTTCAGCTGTGCCTTATTTCTAAACTCAATTCTTGCTACTTTTTCTCAACTCAAAGCATTTTTCTTTTGTTTTTATTCACTCGGCTCATGATTTTTTATTTCTTTCTTTATTTCCCAACTAACCATCTCATTGTTATTACTTTACCATAATAAGGGCCACCCTTAACTTAGGGTTTTAGCCTAAGGTAAAGTACACAATATCCATTCCCCAAATTAGGGCAACAATTTGTAGCCACCCTCAACTTAGGATTTTAGCCTCAATTAAGGTTCACATGTTCAAGGATAGACCAGGGCCAATACCAAGGTATTTCATCAAACAAAGTTAAGCTAGCAAGATGTCAAGAAAGAATAAGTACGTGAGAAGCTCAAAAATTTTGAACAAGGGATTCACTCAATCATTTGGTAGGTCATTTGGGCTAAAAATGGATTCACTAAAAGAACAAAGACCTTTCCAAATCAATCACATCATCAAACCAACTTTAGAGTAATAAGGCAAGTTTTGAGTCCATACAAGATACATGAATGTGGCAAAATAAGCTCACAACACACATGGCATTGCACCCACATTCAAGTATAGACTCATAGGTCATTCTTCAAGCCTCAACTTACCTTTACATTATACGAACAAACATCACTAGATCATCAAAATCCATGAGTGCATCAATAATTACAATCTCAAATTTTTTTTAGGGCACCCAATTTTTTAAATCATTCTAAAAGCATTTAAAGACTATGTATATACCAACAAATAATACTACTATGAATTTACACATTATCTACACTACCTAAACATGTCAGTTCAACAAAAAATTAAACATCCACAAGGAAAAAGAATCACGACAAGAAAACCTTGGGGTAAAAAATAGGGGAAGTTATGGACTCAAGGTTAGTCAGACTTCACCTTAATCCATAACTACTCACACCCTACCAAAATAGAATACTTTGTCCTCAAAGTAAAGATAAGAATGAAAATCAAAACATAATAACATCGACATATATATATGCATACATTAAAAACAAAAAACTAACATCCACAGTATAAGTAAAAACAACATCCAATATAAAAGTATTTAAACACATCAAAAAACCAACAAAATAAAATAATTGTCTAACAACACAACAAAGTATTCATAATGACTAAATAAGAATGGGGGTCAAAAGGAGTCAAACATTATATTGCATCAAGCATCGGTCTCTGGATGGTTAGTAGGGTTCTGGGTCACCATCTCCTCCTCAGCAATCTAGGTCACAACTGTATGTGAACTACCCTTTCCATGTGAATGTTGTTGCTCCCTATCTCTCTGTATGGCCGCTAACA
Organism: Solanum virginianum; assembly: GCA_000787875.1. NCBI lineage: Eukaryota > Viridiplantae > Streptophyta > Magnoliopsida > Solanales > Solanaceae > Solanum > Solanum virginianum. The sequence continues at coordinate 18,153 of DF358953.1, read as the reverse complement.
GGATCGACTCCTGCAACACCTCCTCTGGTATTGGTTCCTTCACCAGGGTTGCTGGGTTATCAAGTCGACGCCTCTTCTGGCTTATCCCTTGATCATTTGTCTCAAGTGGCCTCTTCCAATGAGCATGCAGATGGTCAACTATCCAATCAAACACCTCATCCCCTGTCGGTTCTACCTCTGGGGCTGCCAATATCTATAATAGGTCCACCTTGAACATGGCTAACTCCTTGATCATTACACTCGTGTGAGCAAGCCTAATGCCGCCAAGTATCCGCTGGACTCTCTCCTCAAATGCATCAACTCGGGCATCTACTTCTCTAACTCTCTTATATACCAATACACAGGTGAATGCCTTCATCATCTCCTCTGAGTCCCTCATAGTGTGGCTGACCTAAGGTCTGACCTGTGCTTCATTTACTCTAATCCAGGCACCCGACTATCATTTTCAAAATTAGATTATAAAGCTACTAAGCGCAACAAAAACATGAGATGAATCTAGCAACCCAAACTATGATTAGTCACCCTGCGTAATAGTGCCTGAAAAGCAATAGTAGAGATAGAATCAACCTGTAATACAAATGCGGCTAGTGTTGGCATATTGGAGGATAGTGTTGACTCGATCTCAATAGCTAGCATAGGCTCTGCAGTGGCTGAAGTAGTACCGGTGGTAGCTAGAGGCACACTCTGAGTCGGAGGCTCTACCGAGAATGGCTCTAGCATGGATGGAGGAGTTGCATGTGGTAAGGCTATAAAGTTCTCATTATCCTTAATAAGGTGATTATCCATGGTGCGTGTGTCCTCTATGTGTTGGTCTCGGTGGGGGTCAATAGGAACACCCGCTATACTGTACAGATGATAGATCAAAAATAGGAACTGGAGTGAGGTGTTCATTTGGATGGCTGACTCATGGATTTGCTCTGATATTAACCAGGCCTAGTCTATCACATAACCTGCTAAGATGCTGGATAATAACACAGCCTGCTCCAAGGTGATCACATTATTCGTGAAAGTGGGCCGGATATGCCAACGGATAATGGATCACCAAAACTTAGCCCAAAAAGAGAGGTGAGCCTTAACTATAGGATTTGCATGGTTTGTAACCCACGTAAGCTCAAAACCCTCCTCACAAATTTGGCTAGCAATCCACCGTAGAAGCTTTATCCTAGCCCCAATGTCCTTTCCATCCACAGCTCTCCTCATCTAGTAAATGCATCTATCATACTATATGGTAGATGATATGCTGTCATTTTACAACATATTTGGTGCCTGAAATAAGGGATTTTGTAAGTTCATAAAGCAACATTCTAATATTTTGATGTGTTTTTATTTTAATCTTTTAGAAAAGTTAGATTGGCATGATTTTTAAGAAAAGTTATAGATTTTGCTGAAGCATAGGCCATACGAGCCCACCTACGAGTCGTAGGTTGTGTCATAGCAGGAATCAAAGACCAAAATTTAGAAATTTGCTAAGTGAAGGTCACCCCTACAATCCCAGCCTACAAGTCATACGACACACTACGACTAATACAAAACTAAGGAGGAAGCATTTATAACAGCCACAAAAACAAAAAATTACAATTTGAATAAGGTATTTGAGAAACCTTATGCCCCACCTTATATACAAAAGTCAGAATTATTCATACTACCTCTGCTACAGACTTATGTCAGTTCTTTAAATCATGAAAAGAAAACTTACAACCATATAACCCGAACCTACATAGAAAATATCGAAAAAATTCAAAATTTCCTAAATACCCAACCTATCCAAAATCCAGAATTATTTAAAAGACACCAAGGATATATTACCAACAAACTACAAAATTATAACAAATTACTTGCACTACCAGGAACAAAACCAAACTTATTGGCAACATGTTACTCATATGGACTTATTTCAACCTCTTATGCTATTATTGGGGAAGAATTTATTATGATACCAGAATTACACCAGGCTTTTATGAACTACAAAAGATTTACCAAGGGATAGTTATTTTATGTCAGATTTTATTCAGCACCAGCCGAGATATTATTTGATGAAATTAAGTTAGTAATTATAGTGATCAAGATTGGAATGACTCAAGATTATTTAATTCCAGAAGAAATTACTACACAACCCATTATCTCGAAAGATTGAAATACTAGACTTTTACGCCAACAAAAGAATTATAGGAATTAGCACTATATTATCAGAATTATCCAAGGCCTATGATGAAGGAAATATATGGAAATACCATTCAAGAAATCATTTATTGATATATTCAACAGTAAAGGAACAGAGACCTCAGGACATATTTGAAGTACATAATTGGGCGATATCACTACTTAAACCAGAGCAGGAACCATTAACCAAAGTTATTTGAAAAGGAATTATTTTGGAACAAAGTACTGAAGCAATATTGCAAGCTTATTGGAAAGAAATATACACTACATGAATGTAGTAGATGCAGTGGAGTTAGCAACTACATACCGAATGTCAACTTAGAATAAGGAAAAGACAAATGGACGGTCAGAAATTAAAGAAGACACAATTATTGACTACAAATCAAGAAGATATAAAGAAGACAATGACAAAGGACAAGTGGACAGCTAAGAAAAAAAAGATAAAGACGAAAGTGACATAAAGAAGGAATCAATTAAAGTTGTGGATAAAAAGAAGAAAGTGACTTAAAGCTTACAACGACAATGACTTAAAGGAAAAAGTTAGACGCAGAAGTCAAAAATAAGAAAAGTATTGTCGGGGACTGATTATGTAAATAGATAGGGACTATATATGTAAATAATTTTCTTATTTTGCAACATTAGCCCTTAGGACATTTGTATAAATAGGTTAGTCTGTTTCATTTGTAAATCATCAGCAACAACCGAGCACTCTCTTATCTTTGTAAAAACCTCTCACTAAGAAATATTTTGAGTTATCAATAAAATATTTTTAATCTCCAACTTATGGAGCAACAATTAGCAGACTCTGCAAATCTACAGGAAAAGGTATATCTTTTTATAGTTATACTTAGCTAAATTATTTAATTTCTGTTTAACATATATTATGTGATGTATTTATGATTGTTGTTATAAACTAGGATTATTCATATCTCATATCATGTTTGCTAGCATTAGGAAATAGAGGAGAAAATTTCCAGAACTAAGCCATCTAGAGTGGGAAAGCCGAGAAAGGCAGGAGGCTATAACAGGGCAAGTACCAAATTGTTGAGGCATTATTTAGGAAAATAATATCATGGAAAAGTACGATGCTAGTAGTGACCAGATCATAAGAAAATGGATACCTTAGTTAATAACAAGCTTTCATAAATAAACCATATAAGATATGGAAGGCAGGAATGTTTAAACTAAGTAGTAATAAAAAAGATGGACCAACCTATGGCAACAGTGACCTTAACCAACAATTACTTTGAAAATGACCATAAAATACTTATCTTTTACGTACTTAATAAAATATTAAAAATAGGAATAAAAAAATAATATGGGAAAAAATAATTGAATACAAAGAAGGAGAAATTAACAAATTAATTACATTATCTTGGTATGACGATATAAACTTAGTTCTACAAGAATTAGATGAAAACATTAGTTATACAGACCTATTATACAACTCAGATAAATTATGATTTTGGCTCTTTAGGCATTTTGGGTGCTTGCATCATTTTGTATATGAATGGACTCTTCCTATGCATGAGTATTATGACTATGAAATTATAATTTTGCATTTGATCCTAAGTTTGAATTATTATGAATGGTGTTTGGCTTTTAAGCCCAATTGTGCATTAAAATAATTTGGAAAAAAGTCTATTGCCTCTTTGAAAATATGTATATATATATTATAAGCATTCTTGTTGAATGACAACTTAGCACCGATGGATTGAGAGGGGGGTCTATAAGGGTTGCCCCGTGATCTTGTTGCATAGAGCCTTGCCTTGTGATCTTGGTTGAACTTAGCTTGATGGGTTGGAGGTCTTGCAGTAGTTTGGGCTACTTGCGTAGCATGCTTCTAATGAGTGTAGAACCCATAAGATTGTAATACGATGGTTGAGGATGGTTGATTCAGTTGGTCAACTACAATGGGTTAGTCACTTCTCTAATGTTGATCTTTGGTATGATTTTTGTCCCCAAGTGGGGATGAGGGTAGGTGATATCCCTAAGAGTCTTTTTGAACTAGGAATGAGCATTTTGATTATTAGTGAAGTTGGTAGGCAGGTTTGTGCACCTGTTGTGCCTATTGGGTTTTATGAATAGGGTCTTAAAACCCTACCTTGGTATGTTTGTGGTGGTCTCAAGTGATGAGGTATTGATTTATTTAGAGTTGTGAATCATTTAGGGGTAGTGTTGCAAGACTTGGGGAAATGAGAGATTGTTTGCTAGATATGATAGGTGTGCATAGTGGATAGCAAGAAGGTGGTTAGAATTCTTAAGGATTATGAAATGGGTATGTATTATTTTTCACCGATAAGGCTAATGTTGCGGTCGGTGCTCTAGGTAGCCTAGTATGTATTATTGATGGTGGCAAGGAGGAGACTAGTAGGGTCCATCGGTTGGTTAGATTGGAAATTAGGTTAAGGGAAGTTGAGCATAGTAGTATAACATTCTTGATGGTTCCAAATCTTCCTTGGTTAAGAGGTCTAGATTAAGCAAGGCCTTAATTTTGCCTTATTAGAGTTGGAAGTTTTGGATGGAAAGATGGTAGAGTGAAAGTAGTCTCCCAAGGGGGCGATGGTAGTTCGTGGCGATAAGTGGAATAGATGTGGTTAAGGTTGAAAAATAAGTTTATGGTTGTGAGATCTTTTAGAATATAGAGAAAGTTAGTAAGGTTGCAGGTGGATGAGATTTGCCTAGGGATATGAATATGGTTTGTTCGGTTCTTCATGTTTCTAGGTTGAGGAGATGTGTTGGTGGCTCTAGTGCTATAACAGTCTTTGAGATAGTGGGTGATTGGGTTTAGTTGAAGGTTTCTCCAATGAAAGGTGTGGTCCATTTTGGTAAAAAAGGAAAGTTAAGTCCAAGATATATTGATCCTTATGTGGTCTTAAAAGGGGATGGCAAGGTAGCTTACAAGTTGAAGTTGCCTAGTGAAATGAATTCGGTTCATCCAGTATTTCATGTCTCTATGTTAGAAAACTAAGATAGCGGCTAACTTCTTCATGTGGTTCTAAGTCTTATGTTTCAGCCCTTACGTTATTCATATGCATTCATATTTGAATTGGCAAGTTTATGATGATTTTACACTTATGTTAAGATTTTAAAAATGGTGTTTTACATATTATGTTGCACTCTTATTAGGGTTGATTTGTTGATGATCACTCTTGTCTTGTACGTCTCTTTTACATATGGGGACGAATGTTCCCAAGGGGGCAGATATTGCAACGATCCTAAAAAGTGCCCAATAACGTGCCTCGAAATGCTCAAAATTTTAATTTTCATATATCTCAAAATTCGTTTGCTATTTTCAAAATTCGACTTCATATTCTTGTTCAGGGGGTTCAAATTAGGTGAAAAAAGGTGTAACTCTGATTTAACAGTGAAAGATTAGCAATTAAGAAATTCCAAATTGCGATATCCATAGGGATTTCCGCATCCCCCTCGCAACACGCCCCTGTGTATCTTAGGGACTATCTTTTTAGTTCGGTTCAAGACTTCTAATTCTTGGGCCTAAGTGTTTCCAAATGTGTTTTTATCTATACTTAGCCAAATTTAACCCTTATATCATCCTAAACATTTCCCAATTCTTCAAGCTCAAGTCCCCATCTTAAATCTTCACCAAGCTCATCTCCAAGCTAAGGTATGTGATGTTGAACCATTGGGTCCTTTCACCCATGGTGCCTTGCCTATTGGGTTTT
>DF358953.1:1071-12279 GCA_000787875.1 Solanum virginianum | reverse complement strand
AACTCCAAGCTAAGGTATGTGATGTTGAACCATTGGGTCCTTTCACCCATGGTGCCTAAGCTTATTTTTTACTAATAATGTATGATTTAAAGTTGATTTTGCATGTGGGTGTTATATATTAATAAATTTACTGTACAGTGATTTGAGATCATGAAAGTATGGTTGTTTTAGCATGTTTTGAGCTCTACATCTTGGATCTACTGTTGGATTTGATAAGGGATTTTGATGTGAATGTCTTGGGGGTATTGCAAGATGTTGATTGAGGGTTTTACAACAAATTTTCTTGCATGATTTCATCTCTAAATTATATGGTCTTTTACCCCCATTACACCTCCCCCAAGTGTATGATAAAATATTTGGCTAGGGTTTCTTGTGGAAATGAAAGTCCAAAGAATGAGATATGATATGAATGACTATTTGATGATGAAATGAGCTTATGTATATGATATACTCTATATAAAGTGTTGCATTAGACCATACTCGATCTGGAGGGACAAGAACCCGGGTAACCATGTTGGGGGTTTATACTCATCAACCATGTAAGGGGTTTATAGTTCGTCACTGTGTTGGTAAGGTGTAATTATCATCAACCATGTGAGGGGTTTATACCATACAACCACCGAGGGATTTATACCTCAAATAGCTAGCTTGGTCTGTTCTACACATATGATATCTTATATGAGTATGAGTTACTTAAGCATGTTTTACTTAAGCATTGATCATACATGTCATATTTTATATTATGCCTATTGCTTAATATTATGTATTTTGATTATGATGTCTATCTATTGATGCATTGCATCCTACATACTTAGTACATTCAAACGTACTAATGCATACGCTATGCCTACATGATGTCACCATGTAGGAACTGGTGCCCAAGTTGATTATCCCCCTCCATGTGGCTAGTTCAGTGCTTTTCAAGCTAGTTGGTGGGTCCTCCACTTCGGAGACCTAGCCTATGTTTCTTTTATTATGTATTGAGAAATTTTCTTTATTGTCTATTTTGACTATAAGGGTGAGCCCAGTTACTTTGTCTTGGCCCCGCTCTTTTTTATGTATTAAAGGTATTTGTTGGACATGTTATGAATCTATGATATGAGTTTAACTCTTGTCTTTGACCATGATATTATGCAAACTTTTTTGTTAGCCTCGGTTTCTTCATTATTTTATCTTTGATGCTCGATTTATTGCTTTTGTGACCGAGAATGTGTAATAATACTTCATGAGACTTGCTTGGGGTCCCTTCGGGTTCCCCTTTCGCTGTGTCACGTCTAGGCCCTAGGCTTGGGTTGTGACAGTTAGTTGAACCTACCTTAATGTCGAAACGCACTTGGACAAGCTTTCAATCAACTCAAATCCTCAAATTGAGTCTCTAGTTAGATCAACCACTATCAATAATAGTTCCTAGTCATCAAGAGAGGTATTTCGACACCCATATTGGCATAGTTTAGGCTTAGGGAGAAAATAGTTAAAATTTAGGGCTAAAATTCAAAAGTCTCAAATCTTGAAATCGACTACAAAATCGGATTCTTCATGAAAAATAGAGTTTGTGGGTGAAAATTCCACTAAAATCGAGTTCAAATCGATAGAGAAATCATCATTTAAAGTTTCATGATCATAGACCAAAAATCCCAAATTTCGGACATTCAAATTCATGAAATTCAAGTTAAATCAAGATGAAAAGTATGAAAATTAATCAAAATGATATTACAAACACTTACCCAAAAGATTCCTCTGAAAACTCTCTTCAAAAATCGTCTGTCAAATCTTAAAATATTGAAAATGGAGTGAAAATATGGGTTTTATGTCTTTAAAACTGATTCAGCAAAAATATACTCCATGAAGGTGGATGGTTGTCCATGATCGCAGATAAGAAATAGTCATATACCTTTGTGAAGGCAGAGAACAAAAATGGATTGCACTGGATACCCCCCACACCAACAATTGCCAAAACTCAAAACGGACCCCCGGAACTCATCCAAACGATTGCACTGGATACCCCCCACACCAACAATTGCCAAAACTCAAAAGGGACCCCCGGAACTCATCCAAACTCAGAATTTCACAAACTCTAATGTATTGATTCCGAAAACAATGATCCAAACTCAACAGAATCATTAGAAATCACTTTTAAGGCCTTCTCGCCATATTTACCGATTTTTAAGTCAATAAAACTAGTTTAAAACTCAAAATACCTAATCTACCCTCGAAAATACCAAAAAGTATGATGACATCATTTTTAGCATTAGTTTCACCATCTAAAACTATTTGAATGATTGAAATTCTGATCAGATCTTTTGAACTCTGAATATTGACTAAAGTCAAACTTTGGCTCCAAAAATGACAAAAATCACAACTTTGGACCTAAAAAATTTATTTTAACTTTAACTTCAGTTCTGCAACTTCTTGTAGTTTAGTTTCAAAATTTCGAAGCTAATAGAATGAACAAATCCCTGATCTAACCTGCAACACTTAGAATGACACAAAAACTCACTTTTTTAAAACTTAAGCCTTCAAAAAGACCAATAGTCATATTTTCAACTTTTAAAACTCATATTATCAATTCTAACCATTCAAATAGTTCAAGGTAGGTCCACGGAGACTTATGAAAGGGTAAAATAGTACTTTTTATAGATAAAGCCAAAAATGACCAAACATGTCATTACATATCCTATCCAATCCCCAAGCCTACATTACAAGCCCTATATGATCTCATTCTAAATATTCTAAACTTAGTGGAGACTTACATGAAGTCTAAGCATATGGTATCACAATAACATGCATTAAATATCCTTTTCAGTGTGAGCATATTTGGCATAATGTCCTTAAATCAAATATTGTACGTATGTGTGAGATAGGACTTTCTTTCTTGTGAGGGCAGTTGACACATGAGGATTTGTATAATTCAAAATCTTTGTTTGAATCAAGTTGAACAGATCTTGTTGATACTTAAATATGTTTGAGGTACCATTTAAAACTGTAGGAGTTACTTTGAATTCAATCTCAGTTGAAAGAAAGAACCAAGAGATATTCTATGTTGTTAGTACTACTTGTAATTAAGGTTTGACTATTTTTTTACATTCTTTATTTTTAAAAAAGAAAAAAAAGAGGCCAAACATTTTTCTCGGGGATCCTTTTTATTTTGTTTTTTTAGATATACACTTTCAAGAGATTCTTGAATTATTTTTCTTATAAATTGTATTTTTCTTTAGAAATATGATTGTTTGTTTCAAATAATGTGACATTAGGCTAATCCTATCAGTGTGAGATGCCTATTCTATTTTATTGAATTGTGCATTTCAAAAAATGTTGCAGATCTTTTATTTTTTAAGTTGTGAATTATTATCGGAGTGTCACTGCCTTCTGTATGATACATTAAATTACTGGAGCATCACTTCCTTTAATGTAACATGTTAAATTAGAGCATCACTTCCTTCAATGTGACAAGTTAAATAGTTATTGAAGCATCACTTTTTTCAATGTTACATGTTAAATTAGAGCGTCACTACTTTTAGTGTGACACGTTACACTACTGTAGCATCATTTCCCTGCGTGAAATGTTAAGATCATTACTAGAGCGTCACTTCCTTCAATGTGATATGTTACATTATGGAGCATCACTTTCTTCAACATGACATGTTAAAATCATCATTGGAGCATCACTTACCTTCAATGTGACAAAGTTAAATCATCATTGAAGCGTCACTTGCCTTCAACTTGACAAGTTAAATCATCATTGGAGCATCATTTGCCTTCAACATGACAAGTTAAATCATTATTAGAGCATCACTTCCTTCAATATGAAATTTTAAATTGGAGCATCACTTCCATCAATGTGACAAGTTAAATTATTTTTGAAGCATTACTTTCTTCAACATGACAGGTTAAAGTGTTTTTGGAGTGTCGCTTCCTTCAATGTGACACGTTAAATTGTTATTGGTGTGTCACATTATTCAACATAATATGTTAAATTAGAGCATCACTTCCTTCAATGTGACAAGTTAAATCAAATTAGCATCACTTCCTTCAATGTGACAAGATAAATTATTATTAGAGCATAACTTCTTTCAACATGACATGTTAAATTGGAGCAAAGTTAAATTGTTATTAGAGTGTCACTTCCTTCAATGTAACATGTTACATTACTAGAGTGTCACTTCCTTCAATATGACACATTAAAATTATTATTGGAGCATCACTTCCTTCAATGTGACACATTACATCATTATTGGAAGGTCATTTCCTTCAACATGACATGTTAAAATCACTACTAGAGCATCACTTTCTTCAACATGACATGTTAAATTGGAACATCACTTCCTTCAATGTGATTGACATGCTACTATAGATCATCTTTTCCTTCATGAGTAGTACGCTTAAAATGGACCATCATCACCTTCAATAAGACATGTTAAACCAGGTTTGCATGAATTATATTCATATTTGTGTTTCATTTACTACTAACAAGTTTTCTTATATGTTACAATACAAAATATGGACTATGTCAGAAGGAACACAGTAAGTTAAGATTGGGATCATGCCAGGACATGTAACTGGGACAAAATTTTGAGGAAGACCTCAAAACTTCTGCAACTTCCACCATAGTCAAGGCACTCTTATTTGAAGGTTATGTGTTTGGTAAAAATTGAGTTTGTCAACTTTCTTTGTCCATAATCTCTTTCATCGATCATATCCAAAGAAAGGAATAGTTTTTAACACCTAATTATTGGTTATATTTGTTCTTATTCATTTTGGCATTTTTAATAAAGTATAATAATTCCTTTTTTGCACAGATATTTATTTGGCCTACAATTTGGGCCCTTTTTTAGCCCATTAGGTTTTGAAGAATTAATTTAATTTTGCATTGTTATAATAAATAGGTAGAGTAGAGTTCCTAAGTGAAAATTCCTAAAAAAATATCTTCCTCCTTTCCTTTTTTTCCGGCAACCACCATCAGAATTCGGCCAGCCATCGAAAAACCCCATTTCCAACCACCCACGACAGCACCAACCAACAACAAAATCAATCACCTTCCACCACCAAACAACCTTTGTTCATCCCCAAAAATCCCATGAAAATAAAAATTACAACTGTAGCAATAAATAGCAATGAAAACCCCAAAACCACCTGCTAAACACCAGCCCCCAGCCCCTAAACAACCCCAAAATTCCATCATAAAATATCACTATTCACCACTATACAAACCACCAGAAAATAACCCAAAACCTTTCTAATAATGACCACTAAATCTCCACTCAAACGATCCCCAAGTTTCAGTAACCCCAGCAAAGCAACAACCAATTCTAACAAACGATCAAGTCATGAATAACTTCAATGCTCTGAAGAACCAATAACCAAACAACTCCAAACTTTATTTTTGATTTGATGGTCCTTTCTTCTCATTCCATATCTGATCAAATTTAATCTTTTGGTAACCACACTCACTTCTTCTTTTTATTTAATTTTATTCTAGATTATAAATTTTATTAAATATATTTTGAGGTTGATGTTTGTGATATTGTAGCATTTTGTTGTTGGAGTTCATCTTCTTCAAACATTTTATGTGTTTTCACTTTTTCTTTTACTTGTTGTTCTATTTTTATTCATGTTTTGATTGTTGTTAATATTATTAAAATTAATGGCAGGCATCTTCTAGGTATATTATAGAGTTATACTGTTATAATTTAGTCACTCTTTTCAACTTATTATTATTACTTTATATTGTGTTTTTCTAGTTTGATATTAATTTTGTTTTGTGACTATTGGTTCTCTGTTTTCCCTATCTTGGGATATTTTTCGTGCATGAACATTTAGGATTTTGTGGAGAAGTTTTTCTTAATATCTATGTATTTGTTTTTAGAATAGTGTGTAGGTCTTTCGTGATAGCTTATTTACTCCATTTTGCCCATTTTATTTTTCTTGTTCAATTGATCTGTATATTTATCATGACCCAAGCCTAGAGCCTAGACGTTACATGGTGAATAGGAGCCCGAAGGCAACCCAAACAAGCCTTTTAGCATATTATGCACATCCTTGGTTTTGCAAAAATAATAAAAGATAAATAAGCATATAGAAAATAATTTCTAAGGGAAGCTGGGCTTTGGACTAATGCTATGGGGATGCTATAGGGAAGATGATGAACATGAATCATATAACAAATAAGTCTAAGGTGCGGGTAAGTATGACTCACGCTATGAGGACATTTAGGGACTTGGAACTTTCATAAATTTCTAGAATAATCAATAGCATCAAATAGCATCACATAAGGGATAGGGTATAAGGGATAAGTCTCCATAAAATCTCAACATCAAATTATTGGTACATAGCATAGCATCCAACAACACCTCTAAGCATCAATAGGATGGGGGCCAAACATGTTCAAGGCTTACCCTCAAACTAGAAAGTAAAGTGGAATAAAGTCTCACTCTACATAGTGAAATCATGTAGGTATAGAGTATGTGTTAGTACTTGGAATGTACTAAGTATGTGGGATGCAATGCAACAAGGGAACCAAGCCATGATAATCAAAATCTATGACCATAATCAAAGACGTAAGCTGAATATGTTATGCATGATCAATGTTTAAGGTAAAACATACATGGAGATAATCATACTTGCATAACTCATAAAAAGCAAAATAAAGTGGCATGAGTAGCTTGTCCATATACCTTATCCTAGAGGATGAGGAATATTGTGTAGGTCATAACAATAAAGAACCATCATAAATCATCATAAGAGAATATCTTGGGGATATTACAGGGATATTAGCATATATAAGAAAAACCATGGATCAAGAATGACATATATCATAAAGCGTTGGGGAGCTCATAAAAGATATTGAGAAATACAAGGTGTCATACATAACTAAAGTATTAATATTCTTGGGTGAAAATACATCACTTTACATTAAAGACTATTTTATTATGCAATAAATATCGGCAATCATAATGGAAAACACCTTACACACTTGTAGGAATCATCATGTACCTTTAGGGAAAAATACCATTTGAATTTGTGAAACAAAAATCATAGGAACATTAAATCACCTTTGGACTTAACATAAAGGAATCATTTAATCATCATAAGAGGGACAACTTAAAAACCATAAGGAGAACTTGAACATGTGTAAGAGCAACCTTTAACCGACATAAGCGGTATGAGCTAAGCTATGGAGTCCCGATTTTTTCTCTATACTGGAGGAAAGGGGGAAGTCACTTGCCAAGGCGACCTCCTAAGATGCCTAAGTAGATCCACAAAAGTTTTGCTATTGGGCAACCTCTACTATCGGTTGGTCTAGAAATCAACCTCTACTAGTAGGTGATTCTTATTTCCTATAGTGACATGTAGTTATGGGACAATGGGATTCTCCTAACAGTCTCTCGCCTCTTCCAACGGGGAGCTTCCGCATCCATCCTAATGTCCACTCGATTCTATGTAAATCTCACAGAATAATCATAGGGAGGAATCATGAAATTCATTAGTGGAGAGGTATTCTACTAACCCATCCCATAAGCCTTGTAAAACAATGAAGGAGAATTCTACTAACCTGTCCCATAACCCGTGCAAAATAATGGAAGAGAATTTTGCTAACCTATCCCATAAATATTTAGAACATTATCATCATCATAAGAATAGCTCCTATATCATGGCTAAGCCTCTACTATCGGCTAGCATCATAATCTTGGCTAAGCTTCTACTATCTGCTAGCATCATCATCATATCCCTCTACTAACGGGTCATCATAGTTTCATGATTATAACTAGGTGGGACTCATATTTCTTTTTATTCATTCATGTTGAATTTCATAAGACTAGTCCTATTGGACATACAACATGAGGGTAATCATGACATACAAAACTTGTATGACATAACATCATAAGGAGGGCTTTACAATAACATGTAGCTTTCATAATATCTCAATAAATTTTACATAATACTTGATATACCTCCTCCTCTATAACATTCATGAACTAGAATACATATAGCAAAACCTTTTCATTATTCATAAGAAACTTCACCATTAAACCCTCATTATTAAGTATCATTCAAAATTAGCAAACCCAACTTCAGAATTGCGTGGGCTCATACATGTAATTTTAAATCATGTAAATAAAGAGGACTATGCATGAAAGTAATGTATTTCATCTATTTATATCATCTCTAGAACAACGCATCTCAATCATACATATCATCTTTCAAAACATGGACATGAAAACATGAAATTCATCTCATAGAATCCTCAACTCCATAGTGTCTCATGGTATAACAATATTTATAGCTTTGAATATCATAAACTAGCTCATCAAACCATCACATCATAATATCAAATGAAGGGTTTCATATCATTCATAACATTTAGAACATTCTCATGAACTCATTGCATGCTTAATTTCCCTTTAACATAAACAATATCCATAACTCACATATGCTACCATAAGCCTTCATCACATAAGAGATTTGCCACATAACTTAGTTAAAATATATTGGGTATATGTATTTGAACTTAAAATCATATAATTCAAGAATAAGAAACATGAGAGGGGTAAATTTAAGTCATTTAAGAAGTCATTCAAACAACCCAACAACATTCTTGAAAAACCCCAATTTGGGTGTCATGAAAACCATTAAAAAATTTATAATATTTTAGAGTCTTTCAAAATGTCATAGCTTACAAAGCTTTAATGTGATAAACATATCATCATCTCAATCATTAGTAGGATCTCATGCATCAATAAATAAAGAATCAACAAAATTTCAACATTTTTCCTGTAATGGAGTGATAATAGAAAATACCCATAAAGAATTAGTTATTAGAATCAAGAAATTTGATAAAAATATTTTTGGGGCTCCATGAGTGAAAGGACCCATGTATGAAGACCCACATACCTTAGAATTAGAGTTTCTTGAAGAAAATTGGAGGAAGACTTGAGGCTTGACTTGGTTTTTTTGAATTCCAATAAAACTTTTTGGTACTCTTGAGAATGGATGGAGAATTCAGTGAAGATTAGAGAGGAATTTGAGAGGTTTTTGGTGAGTTTTGAAGTTAAAAAATGGCTAAGGATGAGGGTTTTATGTATATATAGACATTGGGTAATTACCCAATTGTCCTTGAGAGAAAAGGGGGATTTTGACCTGTGGCGCGTCCAGTCCGCATCGTGGTTGCGACATGGACAACCACTGCTTGTGAAATTTAACTGAAAAAATATTTTTGGCATAGGTAAAATATAACTTGTAGGTAATCATTCTCCCACACAATTTTGCCTTTTGAATAAGAATATGGGGTCTAATTTGCGAAATTCTGGACGAATTTTGAGATATTTAAAAAAATGTATCTTAGGGTCTTTTCAAGTTATGTTGAGGGGTGTTTCAATGTTGCTAGTTCTTGGTTCACATTTTTTAAAGATTTAGACATTCCAACATCTTTATTGCAGTTTTTAAATTCATTTCTTATCAACGATGTTGATATTTATTTACTAATTTCAACTCTTTATTTTTAATGTTTGTTTTTTTTTATTAGACGAGTTCATCCATTAGTTGTACTTTTCAAGTTATTTTTGCCCATTATTATGGTGTATTAAAACTGACCAATGATAAATCTATCCATCAGATTTTCACACCTCCCTAATTACAAAGATGAAAAAAATATTTATATTCATATTTGTTGTATTTTAAAATTCAAAAGGATTACGTTTAAGTTTGTGTATATATTAGATGTTAAAATTGGCCGATGAAGAAATTATTGTCGACTTCAAAGGCCTCATATGTATATAAGATGGATTTTATTTTTAGTTATTATATTTTTGTTCATTTCTAACATTTTTACTAAGTATTTTATAGGTGCATGGAGTTGTTTCTATTTTTTATTTATTTATTCATTATTATGTATATTATTGTGTTAGGCAAATACTAGGTCATATCTTGTATTATTATTTAGTTTATTCTTTGTGCAATTTTCTGATTTTTATACTTGTGTTATTTTATTTGTCTCCTCAATTTGGAAAAATTGAGTTACACCGGGACTCACAGTTGCGAATTCTGAAGGGTATTAATCCTTCCCTTTGGAATAACTTGAACCCTTACTCAAAATATTTTTGTTGGTAGACTATTTTGTAAATAATTATTAATTTTTTAATTATCCTTAAAATTAGGTGACGACTCTAAACCAAACCCAAAAATAAATTAATTTTTTCTAAAAGTTCTTTTAAAAATTCTTTTCTTTAATTTAATTTAATTCTTTATGAGTTGTTATGATGTTGCACCTTCGAGATGTCAACATACACCATTTTGATCTGGAGAACCAGGCAGGTGTATTGGGCAACAATCCCATTTTTTTGAAAAATTTAAGCAAACGAACCTTGTCCTTATCCATCCTACCATAATATATCATTTTTGACAATCTTAATTTGCTTTTTGCATTGTTTCTCTACTCCAGTATTTGACACTTTAAAGGCTTCTAATGTTTCGCTCTTATTATGAAGCATGTAGAGATACATATATCATGAGTAATCATCTATAAAGGTGATAAAATGCTTTTGACCATATGCATCCATGTCTGGACAACATATATAAGAATTTATGATTACTTGTTGGTTTTCTTACTTTTAATGCAATCCATACAATTATCAAAATCAGTAAAATCTAAAGTATTAAGTACTCCATCATTTACTAATCTCTTAATTCTATCTCCGGAGATATGTCCCATCTCCGATGTCATGAGATAGAGGAATCTTAATTCATAAAACATCGTTTGGTGCCAGCTTGGACATGCATAACATTATGAGTGGAATCATTTTATAAATTAAAAGAGTAAAGACCATCGGACAATGTACCATATCCAATAAGTTTGGATTTATCTAATAGTTTTGAATCACCTTCTAAGAGGAAGGAGTATCCCAAAGGTACACATATGGATATTGAAATTAAATTCCTAGAAAGGTTAGGAATATAAAAAGCATTTTCTAACTCTAAAATAAAATCACTACTTAGAACAAAATTACAGGTTCCAATTGTTAGAACTCGTACAACTGTGTTTTGGTACCATGGCTAACATGTGTGGTCGCTAGTGTCATTTTTAAGGTGGTTGACACGTAAGTGCACCTTTTTGAGAAAAAATTTGAATTTTTATTTGGAATCTTTGTAAAGGTTTGTGAAAATGAGCTTATGGACATTTGATGTGCACAAGAGTACACTCACAAGATTAAGATT
>DF358954.1:142561-158892 GCA_000787875.1 Solanum virginianum | reverse complement strand
ATCGATGTATAATCATGGAATGAATAATTTTGGAAAATAGAATGCAATTAGAAGATGAATATCATGATAGAGACAATTGGACATATAATGATTTAAGCTAGAGTTATAATTGCAGATTACTTAGGTAAGATGGCAAACACCGATCATCCTTTCAGTAAATCCCTTGAAATAATGGATATCGTCTCACTTGACCAAGTATATATTTTGCAAATATAAAATACAGTATCATGTCATCTAATTAAAGAATATAAATTTTAATGTGACGTGGATCCCTGGTTTCTCCATAAAATTAGGTTTTAGATAGATAGGTATTTTTTAAAATTGATATAATATGAGCCATTGATAATTATGTCATAAATAATAACGTTGAATTATGGATGAGAGACTAATATTGAAATCCATTTTGTTTGTCTCCAGTTGTTTCAGTGCATGTGTTATTGACGGACTACACATTAAGCAGGCCTCTATGCTTTCATAAATCCAAGGTTTATTTTTGAATCCGCTTGGCCTCGATCCCTGGATTTTCCCCTCTTTACCATAAACACATCTCATGTTGAAGATAAAAATAATCGAATAAAAGTGAGCTATTTGAAATTTCAAAGGTTTTGGTTTGGAGGCTTACCACCATTCCATCAAAAAAGAATTTTTATTCTGAAAAAAGGATTGAGTCATAACATGGCCTTTTTCTCTTTTCTTTTAAACCTTGCATGCATGCCTATGATGATGATAGGTGCATGCAATGCACCACCACATCGTGGTCCATACTCCACAAACATACAATTCTATCTAAATTGCTTATAAGATGACTTAGTTGTTGAGTTTGGAGTTTCCAAATAGAAACCATCCTCATATTTCTTGGCCTTTGTATTATTTGTCCACTTCTCCTCCCTAATGTGACACTGACACATACTAAGCAAATGCATTTTCTTGTATTATTCACAAATCTTTATGTCAATACCACAAGGATCGTAAAAGTGATTACAATCAATTAAAGTTGATTGATACCCACAACCTAACAACCACATATATTTTATTTTTATATATAAAAATCTTTCAATCATTTCACATGCGCTGGGTAAATGTGTTTGACCAGAATGACATCAACTTATCCAGACCAGAAGAGAGAATGCACTCAGTCTGTTAAAGCATTATTTCCAATTAATCCAAGCTTTTGTGGAGTCCCTCTCCCTCTAAATAAGAATGATTGAAAGTAATTAATTGACCATCCAGTAGTTCCACTTTCCTCTTTACAAGAGAAAGTGGTAAAGGTTACTTTATGCAAAGCAAAAACACTCTTATGACATACTGTGTAAATTAATTAAGGTATAAGAAGTTTCTTAGGAAAAGAAATTTGGAGAGTAAAAGATGGTAGAAAGGCTATCCTTTTGCTTTTACATCTTTTCTAGTTTTTTCTCATCAACATCTATCTATATTGTCATTTGACTACTTGGGTCCAGATGCTAATGCTATACAAAGGGTCAAAAGTGTAGCAACAAATACACAACGTCGACTTTAATCATGTGTAAACGAAAGCTGTCAAAATAGTCCAGAAAAACATTTGCCCTGTAGCTTTTTATTTGTAAAGAGAAAAGCATACATATGTAGTGCTTTCAATAAGCATCATTGCATTCCAATGCTTCTGCTTTTGTTTCCTTTTTATTTTGGAACATCGGAAGAGTGACACGAATACTTGTTCATCTTTCACTAATTAAAAAATAGGATCCAGTTCTTCACAGAATGCAAGAAATTGATGCAACGTGTTAGCGCAAGGGCGGCTCAAATCCTAAAATCAGATTCTCATGAAAATGAATGACCTACGTAAAATTCTTCAATAATCACAAAATAAATTTGTCAGCAAGGAAAAGAACAGCAACTTTTAGGACGTTCCTTCAACAGTTTGAATCTTAACTAGTACTGCAAAACAAAATTGAAGTCAAAACTAACCAGAGGATGCTTAAATGGGCCTAAAAAGAATTGAAGCATTCTCTCATACATCTATAAAACATGAGGAGAATTTGTAGTGAATGCAAAAAGGCACTGACTACTACTAGCTCTTACTTCCACCGCAGGGATTGCCTTATCCCAGTATAGATAAGCCCCAAAGACCGCCCTATCAAGCTAACCAGAAAAAATGAGATGGCATCGCTCAGCCTAGAGATAACAGTTCTTATCAACGGCATAGCAATATCAGCCAATTCAAGGAAAAGACTGTAGTAATATCTCCTGAAAGAATAAAGAAAGACAACGACAGTAAGTAAATCATATTTTAGGCTTGCTAATGCCTGCACATGAAAAGACATAGGGACTGACAAGATGATCCACACATGTTTTGATGTATGAACAGATGACATGACATCGCTAACAAGAATCTAGTAAAAACAACTTCACATAATTTTATCCAAGAAATAAGAATTAAAATCTGTAAGGTATCAAATTGCTAAGCTACAGTATGAAAGTATGGGGGAGAGTGGTGGATATGAGAGTGAGAGGAGTGTCTATTTCAAAGAATCACTTTGCATTTATGCTGGGCGATCGACTACTGGTAGAGAAATATAGAGAAAGAAAGAGAAAGAGTATTGGAACTTCTGATCTTTAGGGCTATTCTACCGTGCACATGATATGAAAAACTTATCAAGCATCACCAGATATATTTGCCTAATAATGAAGACTCTCATTATTTAGTGGGGCTCAACAATATAAATTGTATCTGATAGCTCCATAGCAAAAGATGAAACCATAGAAGCCCTAGGACGTCATCAAGGTCTCAAGCTAAGAAATTGCAACCCAAGGTTGCTAGACTTCAATGGAAAATCAAGAAGATACTTATCATCTAAGTTGCTCGGACTCTTCACTTTTGGTGTCGCACCTGTGTTGACACGACATGGGTGTGGGTGTGGGTGTGGGTGTGGGTGTGGGATCCGTGTCCAATTTGGTCAACCAGCTTCGAGTACTTTGACCAAAATCGATGGTGAAAGTTTGGATGGTTTTACCGACTTCTGTAATGAATACAACAGCTAAGGTGAATTCGAAGAAAATGGAATACCTTTTATGTAGAAATTTCTGTCGCGCCTTTTTCTTTAATCTCCTTCCAGGATTTTCTTCAAGTTCTCCACATAATATCCCATAATTTAGGTTTTATCACACTATTTTTAGATATTTTGATTATTTTTAGGCAAATCCACGCACCCTTATCCATACATGGATCCATGCCTGAGTCTTAAACATTAGATCATCAAGGATCCAACCTCTAGATCTGCACCTGTATCGGATACCCGCACCTGAGTCCGAGCAACTTAGCTTATCATAGAAGAAGAGCCCAAAAAATCATTGTTAAGAATGGGCTTAAGTCCAAGAGGAGGAAGATTGGGATCCACATGGAACCCCAACATGGGCTGACAGGGCTTCGGTTCATGCCCAAAAAAAAGCCGCTTAGGTGTGTGGTTTTGGTTCTAAAATTCAGTTTCTTTATTTGGTAGATAGTTTCAGGAAGAAGTGTGACATTAGTTTCTACTTGTTTTCCTAGTTTAAAAGTTTCTTAGCTTAAAGTTTCCTATTTAGGCTATACTACTTACTATTTTCATAAAAATGAGCTTGAATCTCATGGTGTTTGGTAGACATACGCACGTTGGGCCCTATATATAGGGGTATTCCTATTGCTTTTTGGACAACATAAGTATTAATATAGTTCTTTTCTTTATACATTTGTCTATTGGCTACTCAAAATTTATCTTACAGCCTTACAAGACCAATCTCTTTGGAGAAGACAGACTAATTTTGTGCTTTAAATTTATAGTTCTTATGCAATTAATTGAAGAAAGCAATTAGTCTTGTACTAATTATTGTCTTCAGTTATTCAACTAGGGGCCTAGATTACTTCCATCTAAGTTCTTAAACTGAATCTGCTAGTGAACATGATTAGCCTCCACTAATTAGGTCTACTACAATCAATTAGGGTTCCTAGTAATTACTTAGAGATTTGGGGATTTATTTTCGAATTTCGCTCATCTTTAATTTTAGACTCTCATCTTCGTATTTTTGCATCCGCATTATTTTCTTGTTTTTTCTAAAGTAAGTCAATTCTTATCAACTTCTCTTCAGAAAATAAAAACAAACAACAGCCAGGATTTTTACCAAACTCCAGTAATTGGTCAGTAGTAGAGCTAGTGTCCTGAACCTTAATATCATGCCCTTAGAATGTAATTGTAATTCTGTCCACTTAGGGCTCGTTTGGTACGAGGGATAAGGAATAACTAGTTCCAAGATTAATTTTAGGATGGGTTTATCCCATGTTTGGTTGGGAAAAATCACGCGATAACTTATCCCTGATTGTAGTGTTATTTTTATCTCACATTGAGGGTAGGATACCAATCCTAGGATAACTAATCTCAAGATAATCCCGGCATAACTTGTTTCCCTACCAGACAAGCCCTTAGAGTCCCCAATTATTAATGTAACTCTGGTAAAACAATCATAACATTTCCTCTATTTACTGTCACCACATTATCTCATATATTTGTATTTACTAAAGACATCTGGTCCAACACTCGGAACGAAGTTCAAGTTTTCTACTTAATCAAAAAAATTTGAAGGTTAGTTGTAAGAATAGCAGCTCTAACATCCTGACTCAAGTATCACAAATGATGGACTAAAGTCCCAAAAATTACATGAAACACCCAGAACTAAGAACCTTGACAATCAGCCACGAAGATTCCCAGGCTCAGGGCATCACAAGAAGAAAACCAAAATTGAAATACATAATACGAAATAAAGCATGAGAAAGAAGTGTTCTACTTACCATCCAGTCAAGGCCCTAAGTTCCTTGGTGCGTTTAACAGGTATGGAGATCTGGTTGATCAAAATAGTACTCAATTGATATAAAACAGGCTGTGAACTCATCATCCTGAGCTTCTTCCACCAATTATCATTTTGAATTTTGTTCTTGCTAGATTCCTCAATAAGCTGGCGTTGAAATGTGTACAAGTCAAACCGATCTTCATACATGGAGACAACTGCTTCCATGTTCTGATGCAACCATTGCTTCATAGCAGCCTATTGAAACATGTCAAATGCAAACATTCATCACTAGATCAATATATTATCAATTGCAAAATGCATGTTCTCTGACACAGCCGGTGGCTTATTGCTTTAGACTTCACAACATAGGTGATTTTACAAGAGAATCCTTTTATACAGAAAATAAAAGCAAAATGTCACACAAACCCAAATACTGACACACTTAAACTAAATGCGGCAAGTACTATTTTGCTTGTCTGACAACAGGGGCACCGAAAAGTGTTGCATTCTGGAAAAAAGTTATGTACTTCTGGTAGCTGCACCGCAAAAAAGAACTCGTGTTTTGGAATTTTATTTTACCTTTTCAACGGCTTTAAATCGAAAATCCAGAAATTGCATCGTAGTACAACATTATTTTGAAGTCTACCATACAACCTGTCAATATCAACATCAAACATGACATAAAACACAACCAAAACACGTCTAACATCTCAATTAACTTTTAGATAGCCTGTCTATCAAAAAGGTAGAATAATATTTACTCCCTCCGTTTCAATTTCTTTGACTATGCTTTTTAGTCATTTCAAGAAGAATGTCTCTTTCCTTTTCTGCAACTCTTTAGTTTCAACTTTCCATAGGACATGTTTAAGACCATAAGAATTTAGTAAATTCTACATATCTTTAGTTTAAGCCCACAAGACTCAAAAGTCTTCTTACTTTCTTAAACTTCGTGCCATGTCAAAATCAGACAAACAAATTAGAACAAAGGGAGTATCTATTTATTCTTTTCACCACTTGTTGTCGAATGGAAAATAACATTTTAATACACAGATGACTGGACTGTCAAAATTCGTCGGGAATATTGACCGATGGAAGGCCTTAGGAAAGTATCAACAACATCCTATTTCCATTGAAAATTCATTAGGGCTAGTTGATTCCTGACCTTTCCGAAGTCGTCAAAAAACCATCCAAAATTTCTTATTTCCAACAGCTTTTCTACCGCTTCCTCAGGCAAAAACTCCACTAATGAACGTAATTGGAGGTGACATATTTTTCTGAAGAAGAAGACGAAGAATTGGACGTGACATGTAAAATTTTATTTAACCTTATTGTCATCTATAAAAGCATAATGCCCACTTAGAGCAGCATTCTGGAAAATGTAAGAAGTGGACATCATTTCGACATTTACACTATGAAATTTACATGTTTATGCTTAACCTTATCAATTATACATAGTATCTCAAACTTCAATTTCTTCGGAAGGCTTCAACTTTTCTTTCAGATTTTTTAGGAGACCGGTCCAACATATTTACTAAAAAAGGATCATTCTACGATTGGTGATTACTTTAGTTTAAACTTTTCTGAAAAAACATAAAGGAAAATGAACCCTGACCACCAGCCATAACAAAAACAATGAAATTACAGGACACCAGAACTTGCAATCTGTGTAGAAGTGAGGTGGAGAAAAATATCTTTTTTATACAATGGTAGTATCGGGGCCAGCTTCTACACACCATAACTATTCCACCAAACTCCAGAGGATACCTACGACCAGCATAGGTACCAGGTAATTCTGACTACAAGGCTTAGGCAAATAGGAGAAAATCACCTAGTATGTTTGTCTCTGTTAGGATTTGAACCCTTGTATCACAGATTTACACCCACTTCATTGACCACTAGGCACACCCTTTGGTGCAGGTGGAGAAGAATATATAACAAAGAAAATTCCGAGTGAAGATAACTTGTGTATATATAACAGAGAGGGTCCATGATTAACAAATAAACATGTGTTTCCAGCCACGCAGAAGTATAATACCTCATTGCGTAATTTCTGAAGTGCTCGGGTTGACAATGTGCATAAACTCAACCCAAGGTCGTTCATTTCATTTGACATACTACTATCAACAGATATAAGCTCCAAATACATACTTGCAATCCCATCTGCCAACATAATCACCAAATCCTCCAGTATAGATACGCCATGGTCCATAAACAAGCTATCATTATAAAAGCCAGCTTTCCTGACATGATAGACATTAGAGAACATTAAGGCCTTTCTTGAGATAATTTTTTCTTTTTTCTTTTTTTGGACGGGAAGCCAGACACCACAGGGACATCAGATGATACCACTGCAAGGAGAACATACGGAACAATAATTGGTCAAGACTTTGGTTCTGTTTTAGTTTTAGCTACACTTTACAGCTGCTAAAGTGACAAGTTGAAAGAACTTCTAAAGTCTGCACATACTTCAATTACTATCATGAATATTCAAATCTGTTGAAGTATCCCATTAGTTACTGAAGATAAAACATTTTCAGTCGACAATTTAGCAACTGGCGTGCAATGCTGCGTAGATCCTACTGTCTTGCTTGAAATCCATCTGCAATAATGTCTGTCAAAATATAAGTTGTTCATACTGCTATAGTTTTTTTACCAATTTTCACTCTCTTGCTGCGCTCCACAGTTTTCAGTCGGAGATGCGTAATCCGAGCTATATGCCTATGTTTGCTGAGATTCCATGATCTAAGTCTTTTTCCTTTTCTTTTCGAGAAGTTATTCACATTATTTTAGAGACCACACCAGATGCACTTTTGGGTGTTCCTAACCATCTATGTAAAGATAAGTCAACCTTTCTATGTGTGTTCATATGGATAAACCTCTATGTATTGACTGATAAAGCCATCAGATATTGATATAAGCATGCACCAAGAGCAACCAAATATGATCAACATAATAAATTCTTAAATCATAAGATCATCTATAAATGAGTCCAATTGAAAAGGTAGGGAGCTTTGAAAAATTTAACCTACAAAACAAGTTTAGTAACTATTATATAAAATTGACTATCATGATTCTTCTATAGCCTGTCTGTCCTATAGCCTACTTGTCCTAATTTCTTTTCTACTGTCCACATAGTTTAAATGTTCAAAATGGATAAATACCCAATAGAAACTTCGCCATTCCAGGTTTAGTAGAGTATATAATTCAGAAAAAGAAACTTCCTGAAAAAAAAAAAGATGGAAAGGAACAGATAATCTATATTAAGCAAATCCTTCAGTAGACCACAGCCCTGAGACTATCCAGTATCAATCCTATCATTTAATATCCTGATTATGATAATCTATTGTTACAGTTCTTTTGAACTTGCTGGCGGTGATTTAATTTCTCCAGACAAGAATAATTCCTCATTTGCACTTGGAAGGTCTCCATAAAATTTTTTTAAAAGAATTTCACATATAAGATCAAAAAAGTTTTCATTTGACTGAAAAATTAACTTTTATAAGCCTTTTTTTTTATAACTTTGAGTTGAATCTATGCAATTCACCCCCACCCCACTTTTGCACTTTCAAGTACCTCTACCAACTCTAATACCAGATGGTCTTCTGAACCTGAAAGCACAACCTAAAAACCTAACACGCAAAATGGAAGAGCTAAATCAAACTATGCACCCCTACAGGCACTCTTTGACATTGATAAGGGATAGGTCTTAGTTCAAATTGGTTTATTTACCAATTTACATCGACCCCGCTTATCACAACTGGCACACAATCCTTAGGTCTAGGCTATCACTCTTGGCAGTTGGCACTCCCGCTCTGGAGTCCAAGCCACCTCTTCTTGCCATGGCTACAAGTGTTGACATGCACTAATGTTAATCTCAAAGAATCTTATGATCCCAAAGCCATAGGTAATTGGAGGAATAGCTCCAAAATCCCTAAATATAGCAGGCACGCTTTCCCAAAATCCTTCTCTCCTAACAGAGGAGGACAGAACTTCCCTCCGGTGACCTTCTGTCACTGGAATACACCCCTTTTTCCTTCTCCTTTTCTTCCCAACCTTCCTCTCTTCCATTTTATCAGATTATGGAGGAAGATATGATTTTCTTTCACGATGGGTTTCAAGTCTTTCGACATAGCAAGAGACGTAGCTCGAGCAGAGACATGGTATGACTGGACTGAGAGAGGAAGAAACATGATGAGCAGAGCAAGCTTTAGTCAACAAACGATGGAATGGATCTGTTTGATTCTCAACGAAGCATCAAAAGTGAAAGGGAATGTAGTTAGAAGATGGAAAAGCAGGAGCATGTTTCACATGTATTTTGCGCAAGAAACTTTAACAAGGGGAGATATATAAGCATTACCAGCATACAAGAAAAGGACAGATCTGTATTAATAGTCCCTTCACACTCAATGCTGGTTGGTGGGAATTGGCCACCAAAATAGAGAAGTTCATTTATTACAAAGTCAACAAGACAGTAATCAAGCAAGAATTACAGAAGGATTGACAAAGAGATCTCAGAGACCGCCAGGAGGAACAATGGTCTTCTTAAAAGATCAATACTGGCATCAGAAAGGAGAGGGCAGGCACCATCTTTATTGACGGAAATTCAAATCAAACTCATAACGAGCTCTTAGCCGAAAGTCTTCTGGGAGCTTCCCAGCAAATGGATCTGAGACTCCAATCCTCTCGGAAGTACGAGATGGGCAAGTAAAAACTGGAACCAAGCTCATGGCCTTAACATCTACGAGAGGGACACAACCTTTCCTTTTCGAGTTCTCCATACTGCTGCCAAACACGTACTCAGAGGAAGATGGCCTTGGATGAACCAGAGCATTTAACTACAATGGTGGTCGCCGACTGTGGATGCAATTCAATCTAGGGCAGATGTAACCATTATTGGATCAGATTGGTGGGCCTCCTGTTACATCTCTGGTCACAAATCATATTCAGAGCAGTAGGATATTTCTGTGGGGGATGGGTGAAAACAGAGGAAACAGAACTTCGAAATCACCTAAATTGGGCTAGAATACTTGGCAAAAATAACGGAAACCCCATTCCAAAGGAGATGAAGATAGTTTTCGAGGGTTTTCGGTATATCATACAAGTATGGGATGAGACACCGACGAGGTTCTCTGTCGGAGAAGAAAGCTTTGACGTCGTAGGTGATAAAAGGGATCTTGCTTTGACCCAACAGTTAATACATAGGGGCGGTGCAGTGAAGTCCACGCCTTTACCAGCTGGTGACAGCAACTACCACGTGGGGCCTTCAAAAGTTTTTGAATTCATCAAATGCGCACGTGACCCAGAGCATGACAAAAGGTTGGGCCCAGATCCACTGGCCCAACATGTTCTTCACTTAGATGAAAAGAAGCCCAAAAATATTTAAAGTTTTTATGAGCCTTTACTTGATGAAATAGAAGCAAACTGCAGAAACCTAAGGAGCAAATCAGAGAAGGCGATCTAATTCTATTAGAATAAGGAGATGCAGGTCATAAGCAAGATCCTGAAGCAGCCTTGAGAGATGACGACGATATGTAGATTACCCAAACAGAGGATAGAACATAGCTGAAGACTCAAACAGTAAGAAACATGCAATTAGAACAAGAGGTGGAGGGGGAAGATACAAGTGAGAATATCCTACCACTGAACTCTGACGAGAATGGAACTAGTACAGTAGCAGAGAATGTAATTCCTTTATGGGTCCAACAAAACATAATCAGGGTCAGCAAAGAATTTGAGGTGCATTTTGTTGGTTATGAAGTAATGGCCCTGACCTCTTCATGGCGATTGATAGCAAGAGACAAACAATTGAGGAGGGGACTAGAGCTTTAGCCCCTATAACTCCAATAGGGAAGGTGCCGAAAGAGCTCAAGAAACTGGAACCAATAAGTAATTTTGTGAGCTATGGCACAAGAAGTAGGGGGGTTGCTTTATAGACAATTTAAATGAAAGTTAACATAGTCTCATGGAATGTAAGGAACCTCAATGATCCAAGAAAGAGGCAGCAGATCAAAATCATGATGAATAAACGGAGAGCAGATGTGTATTGTTTCCCGGAATAAAAAATTAATGGTGATATAAGCGGGATTGTTAAAGAGATATGGGCAAATAGGAAGGTCAAATATGCACAACTCAAAGGTAAGTTTTACAGAATGGTACTTAGACATCTTTGTTGTATGGGGTGGAGTGTTGGCCAGTAAAAAAGGCACATGTTCAGAAGATGCATGTCGCAGAGATGAGGATGTTGAGATGGATGTATGCTCACACCAGGAGTGATAAGATTAGGAATGAGACCATTCGAGAGAAGCTAGAGGTGTGAATTAAAGTAGCAGGCTAATTGGTAGGGTTAGGTGGATGTCTGGCCTTGGGGTATAGTAGGGTTAGGTGGAGGACGTGTTTTTTATCATGTGTTCTCATTATCTGTCGTATATGTGTTAGTTTTATCGTAAATGTGCTATTTATCACTAGTCGCTCTTTTTGTTCTCTTCCATTTCCTTTTGGTCATATCTTATTTTTTCTGCTTATGGGTTTTGAGATAAGGGTTATCAGGAAACAGTCTCTCTACTTCTATGAGGTGGTGGTAAGGTCTGCGTACAATCTACCCTCCCCAGACCCCATTTGTGGGATTTTACTGGGTATGTTGTTGTTGTTGTAGATGCAAGTGTGACAAGAGGGGGTATCATTATCTTGTCAGATAGTGGTATTTGGGTGTCGCCAGGAGGAACAATGGTCTTCTTAAAAGATCAATACTGGCATCAGAAAGGCACATGTAAATTCATAGTGAAAGCACAAGATTTTGGATGGCATTTGTCAGGTGTCTATGCCCCAAATAGTAGAGAAGAAAGAGTAGTATGGGCAAATTGGGGGTAGTGAGGGGTCTTTTCAGTGGACCTTGGGTGGTGGCTGAGATTTCAACATAGTAAGATAATAGATTCAATAAGGCAATGGAAGAATTTTCTGAATTTATGGAGGACATGGAACTACAAGACGTAACACTTGTAGGTGGCAGGTTCACATGGAAGAAAGGGGACAGACAAGATATTGCAGCAAGATAGATTTTTTATCTATGAGGAACGGGAAGTAACCTTTAGAAAGATTAAACAATCGATCTTACCTAGAGTAACTTCTAACCATAACCCTTTGCTGTTAGAATGTGGTAACTGGGAGAGATCAAACTCTTATTTTAAGTTTGAAAACTGATGGCTGCAGACCCAAGACTTTAATGGAAGAGTTAAAGAATGGTGGAATTCTGCAACTTGTGGGAAGACCAGATTGTATTGTATTCTAGCCTGCAAGTTGAGGTTACTGAAAGACAAGTTGAAAGAGAGGAGCAAAACAGTACATGGCAACCTAGGTATGCAAAAAACAGAGCATTCTTAATCAATTAGCTGATTTAGACTTGATACAAGACCAAGGAGCCCTATCTGATGATGATTCTTATTTAAGATCAGTATTGATTGTGGAGTTTGAAGAAATTGCCAAGAGGGAGGAAGTAGCTTGGAGGCAAAGATCTAGGGCCTTGTGGCTTAAAGAAGGGAACAGGAACTCAAAATTTTTCCATAGAACAGCCAACTGCCATAAGAGATACAACAACATTGATAAACTGATCATCAATGGATCCAACGTGACTGAACCACCTGGGATCAGAGATGAAATTACTGCTTTCTACCAAAAACTATACACTGAGACAGAAGTTTGGAGTCCTCAGTTCAACCCTAGATTTCAGTCTATGGTTAATGAAGAGGACAATGCAGCACTGCATGGCCAATTTCAGAGTAGGAACTAAAAATTGTGTGTTTTCATGCACAGGTGATAAGGCACCAGGCCCTGATGGCTTCACAATGACCTTCTTTATACACTGCTGGGAAGTGATAAAACAGGAAGTGGTAGCTGCCATTCAATATTTTCATGATCAGGGCTATTTTGAAAAAAGTTATAAAGCCACTTTCATACCGTTGATCCCAAAGAACGTGGGTGCATCCAAATTGAAAAATTTCAAGCCAATTATTTTAATTGGAAGTATCTAAAAAATCATATCAAAGATTTTAACAGACAAAATCAAGAAAGTCATATCAAAGACAGTGGATGTTCAACAAATGGCCTTTATTAAGGGCAGGCAAATCATGGATGCAATTCTGGTGGCCAATGAATGTGTGGATATGAGATACAGATCCAAAGTACTAAGAATCCTATGCAAGCTAGACATAAAAAAAAGCTTATGATCACTTGAATTGGGAATATACGTGGGGAATTACTAAAAAAGATAACGTTTGGGCTACACCTGGATAAAATGGTTGAACTTTTGTATGTCCACATGAAGTTCTCTATCTTGATCAATGGATCTCCAACTAGATTCTTCTCCTCTGAGAGAGGGTTGAGACAATAAGACCCCCTTACTCCATTTCTCTTCATTTTGGCTAAGGGAGGTCGTCTAAGTGATATGCTAAAGAGTGCTCAGGTGAATAACAGAATTAAAGGTTTCAAAGTGAATGAGAGTGACTATCTGGGAGTGTTTATTTCTTATCTGCAATATGCTGATGACACCTTGGTGCTATGCGATGCGGAGATGGAACAACTGAAATACCTAAGGGTTATTTTCATCTTGTTTGAAGCAATTTCTGGACTTCAATTAATTGGGAAAACAGTTTTGTCTACCCTGTGAATGAAGTTCCAGAGATCAGTACCTTGGCCAACATTCTAGAGTGGCAAGATAAGGGAAAGGGAACTTCCCACCACCTAACTTAGCATGCCTTTGGGAGCTAAGTGTAAGTCCATGAACATATGGACCTCTGAGGTGGAAAAATATGAAAAGAAGTTGGTTAACTGGAGTAGTCAATACTTATCCTTGAGTAGTAGAGTCACTCTGATCAACAGTGTCTTGATGCCATACCAACTTACATGATGTCTCTTTTTCACATTCTTGGAATATCATCAAAAAGTTGGATGCTATCAGAAGAAAATTCTTTTAGCAAGGTAATGGTGAAGGGGAGAAGAAGTATCATTTGGTCAAGTGGAATGTTGTCATAACCAACAAGAAAGGAGGAGGTATGGGAATTAAGAACTTAAAAGCACAAAACAAGACCCTCCTGTTAAAATGGTTGGGGAGATTGGCAACAGATGAGCAGGGCCTATGGAAGGAAGTCATCATTGCAAGATATAGTAGGCAAGGACCATGGACTACAAAGGAAGTTAAAACTCCTTATGGTGTGGGTCTATGGAGGACAAGCAGAAATCATTGGCCAAGAATGTGGGGTAATTCTATTATGAAAGTGGGTAATGGTACAAAGATCATGTTCTGGAATGATTAATGACTGGGACAAACATCTTTGAGACAAAAGTTCCCAGACATCTACAACATCAATCAACAGAAGCTTGCTACTGTCTCAGACAGTCTCAGAAGACAGAAATGCACAAGGCTGGAATTTGTCCTTCAGAAGATTTCTTAATGATTAGGAAGTAGAGAAATGATTCAATTCTACAATACCTTGGAACAAGCTAAGAGCCTCACCTGCGAGGAAGACAGTGGCCTTGGAAGATGATCTGGGAAGGAAAGATACCACATAAGGTGCCCTGTTTCACTTGGCTAGTTGCTAATCAAACTGTTTTGACTCAGGACAACCTTATGAAAAGGGGAAGACAGTTATGTTCAAGATATTTTTTTTGTAAAGTTGAGACAGACAATACACCATCTTTTCTTGCATTGTAAAGTGACTGAGAAACTTTGGCAATGGTTCTTTAACTTAAGGGGGATTAGATGGTCTGTCCCAATGAACACTGTAAAAGTCTTAGCATGTTGGAATAGAGATTGAAATCAGTCAGGGCATAAGGAGAGATGGAAGATTGTCCTGGTGGACAATTTGGAGGGAAAGAAATCAGAGATGTTTTGAAAATAAGTGCATTCATTTCCAAAACCTAAAAAGGAACTGTTTAGCAACCTTATACTTTTGGTGCACCCATATAATACCTCAGGATCTAGGAGAGATTACTCTATTTTTAGATTGTTATGAAGCTCATAGGTGATAGATCTCTCTTGGTTTTTCCTATATACTTTTGATGTAATTACTATAGGAGTACACTATTGGTGTACCTCTCTTGTTTATAGTACCAGTTAACCTTATTAAAAAAACCTCTAAATCCTGTAGGAGACCCTTACTCATCCAATGTGGAACCAATATATTGTCTCAAAAAAGTAAAAGCCAAAGAAAATTTTGAAGCAAAGTTCTACAAGAAATTCGTCCAGAGAGGTGGTTAGGAACACCACATAAGCTTTCTCATAATATCAAAATCTCCAACAGACAATTCAAAATGAAAGAATCACAAAGACAAACCGTTCTGCTAAAAGTACACATGCATACATAATATAGCAGGAATTTTGTTGACAGTAGTTTAGTACAACTAGCTCTTATTAGCCCAAAGAAAAGGTAAACAAACAAAAGAATTAAGAATAAGAATTACATTTGCTCATTGTACATCCATGACTAAGAGAAGAAAGGGCTGATATTCTTACCTGATAGAACCAGAGGCAAGAACACAGATAAATTCAGCAAATAGATGCTCCTTCCCTGACTTTCTGATGTTCGTGAGGATTCCATAACCATTTAAGTTACTAACTGCTGAAGAAAGACATTCCTGGCAATGTAATAGGAAGAAGAAAGACTAAATAATACAGACTTGCAGCCATATGTTCTTTCCCAAAATAATACATATTTCAAGTCATACCGTGTTACTTTTGCCATTTCGTAGAGAGAGTTCCTCTTCAAGCCAAGTAACACATAAAGGCTGACATAAATTCTGGATGACATTATTAAATATGCCCAAACAGTCATCATTGCCAAAGGTAACAGCATTTGCAGAAATACAATCTACCTGTTCAGGTGCAAACCCATTAGTACGGATAGAAAAGGAAAGCAAAATAAAAGTGAACTAGCCATCAGTTCTACTCTTCCATCTTCTCTGAGCTGATGAAATATTAAAATGCTAATGCCCAGCACCACACAAATCCTATCATGGACATCAAAAATACTGACACAAAAATATTGTATTGATAATTAAGAAAAAAAAGCATCATCCAAAATAAACCTTACAGGAGTGCGAAAGTATACATCAATGTCACCTATTAAGAAATTAACCTTGGTCCTAACAATAAAAAAGTTGGACCTTAGGTCTAACTCAATCCTAGGAGCCTACCTTGAGCGTACTCTTCATATTTGTTGTTGCACCCATGTCGTGTGCGGGATTTCGTGTGGGATTTGTTCATCCCACACCAGGTACTTTGAATAGAGTCCATGGACAAATTTGGAGGGAAAATTAAAACTTCAATTTCTCAAAATAAAAGATAAAACAGATTTAAGACATGGAAACTGTCAAACCTTCAACCCTTTCTAGCTTTTCCTAGGGGTCAACATTTTCTATCTATAAATGTTTTCTTTTTCATAGAAAAGAGGATAATTTCAAACTTAATTATTAGTATTTTG
Organism: Solanum virginianum; assembly: GCA_000787875.1. Classification (NCBI taxonomy): domain Eukaryota; kingdom Viridiplantae; phylum Streptophyta; class Magnoliopsida; order Solanales; family Solanaceae; genus Solanum; species Solanum virginianum. Next base: position 142,627 of record DF358954.1, on the reverse strand, counting down.
ATTTTTTGAACAAGTTATTTATGTTTTATAACTCCCATCTTGGAGGAAGAAAGATCTCCCAGACAT
>DF358954.1:118913-142504 GCA_000787875.1 Solanum virginianum | reverse complement strand
CCATCTTGGAGGAAGAAAGATCGAATTCTACAACATGCATATAAGTTTTCCACAACATATCTCTCAAAATTTGGAACATCTTTATAGGTCCATTTTATAATTTTGAATTTTTTTAGCCGAATCACAGCACCTATATCCACACCTGGATTTGTACCCCATATCTTATACTCCCTCTGTTTCAAAAAGAATGATCTAGTTTGACTTCGCATGGAGTTTAAGAAAATAAAAAAAGACTTTCAATCTTGTGGTCCTAAATTAAAGTCATGTTAAATGTACCAAAATGCCCTTTAATCTTGTGGCCCAAACACAGGGGCAAACCTAGGCTTTGGTGAGGGGGTTCATCCGAACCCCTTCAGCAAAAAAATACATTGCATATATAAGGTAAATTTTCTATATTTTCGTATATATATTAAATTTGAACTCCCTAAATAATAAGCAAGGTCTAGCATAGTGGTAGATTTTCATTTAAATGAACTCTCATGCTCAGGGTTCGAATCCCACTTAAAGCATTATCTTTTTAGCTTTTCTTAGTTTTATTATATTTCGAACCCCCTGAGTTAAAATTCTAGATCCGCCACTACCCGAACATGCCACGTGGAAAATTGAAATTAAAGTTTTGCCAAAAAAGGAAATGGGTCATCTTTTTTAAACAGACCAAAAAGGAAAGTAGGCCATTCTTTTTTAAACAAAGGCAGTAATTTAGATTTTGCTGAATCTGACAGTCGGATCCGCATCCATGTCAGATACCCATACACAAATCCAAGCAACTTAGGTAAAAGCTAGCTCAAGAGGTAAATATTGTCCAAGACCTCATAAAGGTCATATCCTCAATCAATGTGATATGTTAACCATATCTGAAAAGTGGAGATATACCATGAGAGAACCAACATCAGAGATGTGCAAGACTTTGCTACCATGTCTCTTAAGAAAAATAAACATTAGACCTTAATCCCAAAAGCTAGCTTATGAGATGAGACTTGTTCAATATCAAGTAAAGAGACTATAGCTCATACCCCAACCAATGCAGGACTGATCAGTCAACTGTACGGGTGTATTCCTTGAAAAGGTATGAGTCAAACCCATCCAGGTTATATTACACAATGTTTGACCCCCATAATATATTATCCACACTCCAAATGTCCATTCTGGAGCATGCGGCGAATAATAAAACCTACCACTCCACTTCTAAAAATGGTTTGAATCCGAAGTGTACTTTCAGTAAGATTATGAAGGATCTGTACCTAATATGTTTTCACTATTCTCCACTTGTTTCATGAATGAATGAATCTAGTTTATAGCATCACCAAGATATTTTATCTAAATGCGTAAGGCAATGATAGAGACAGTGCCTGCCTCTTTCTTGAGCAACTGAAAAGACGCCCACAGCAGCCTTAACCTTGGACCTTGAGCAAGGGCGGACAAATTTGAAGGTTGTTTTCCATGGTTCTGATCAAATACAATGCTTGTAGCACCAAGATCCACTAGTTTTATGGAAGACAGAGAATTCATCAGTTTTCCTTTTACAACATCCCATGCAAATTCTATGCTGATGCATCCATTGTTTCTCCTCACACTGCAGTTAAAAAAGATCTATCAATGAAAAGTGATACATATGTCTAACAACTAACATGATACATACATCAAACATAGTCAAATGACTGCAAAGCAGCTTCAGAAACTAACAATACCACTTCAAATAAGCTCTCATCTAACAACCATTCTTACCTACCCAAAGAGGTCATCATGTTGGGGTCCACATCTCCACTTTGGATCTTTCCTCCAGTATCTAAAGAAGAATTTTTTCCTGAAGGTATTACTCCAGCTATATATGTAAGGACTATACTGGTCATGAGAAGCATTTGGTCAATGGTAGGAACCCACTCAGAAGTTACTATAGCATCAGCATCAACAATAGAAGCGAGGCAAAAGCATCTCCTCCTACTTTGCATGTTTGATCTTCTCTCCAGCTTCATTAAGTACGGTTTAGTGACCTTCCAAATGTTTGATGATTGAATGCGTAACATTTTATGACCCCCAAAGTAAAATCCCCTGAGCCATAGATAGCAAGTATCAGACATCACTTAAGTTAAATTACTCTCATCCCACACCAGGTACTTTGAATAGAGTCCATGGACAAATTTGGAGGTATCAGACATCACTTAAGTTAAATTACTCTTTCTATTTTTTTAAAAAAAAAATAGAAGAGGAAAGCCTGTCTATTCAAACATGGAAGCATAAGGTTTGAACTCCACAACCATAAACTCTAAGGGTTTAGAGAAGCTTTAAAGCGACACAGTCTTCAGGCTATCCTTTTTTGCAATGATATCTAGAGAAATCTAAGTGGCCAGATCAGGAAACAAGACCTGTGCATCAACATAGCTGAGCTTTTCGGCATGAAGAGTTGTTGTGTCAAGAGCTGTCCACTGTCAAGCAGTTTAAAAGTTGAAGTGAAAGTCACCTGTCCTGCCATCTGTTATTCTTTTTCTAATTAAAAAGATTCAATAGATTTTCCGCATACTGTAAGATGCTCATACGACCTTGGCTTCCAAAAAACTGCATAACAATAATGATAATCAATTACACCAATGAGCATCCGATCACTACAAAAAAGAGTATCCTAATATTTTTTATTCCTTTTCCACGTGATATGCTATGTTACATGTTTTACCTTTTCTTCTTTCGTACAATAATAACAAACCCAGTGTAATCCCACAAGTGAGGTTTGGGGAGGGTAAGATATATGTTGACCTTACCCCTATCTTTGTCGGAGAGGTTGTGTCAGATAGACCCTCTGCTCAAAAGAAGAACAATCAAAGAACTACTAAAAAAAAAACTAATGGCAGAAGAATTTCAAGATGAACAAAGCAAATGAAGAAATAGGTAGTAGTGCAAATTGAAGATAAAGATACTACCAATACTAACTAATACTACTAAATAAGTAGAAGATGAGAAGAGGAAACTGAATCCTGCCTCTCCCTTTTAACAGTATGACAACATTTGGCTACCTACTACCCTTGTGCGCTTATCCTTGACCTTTCAAGCATTTTTATCTAGGGTCATCGAGAAATTGAAGACATGTTGCGTCATGTCATGTTTAATCATCTCCCCTTGTTCTCTTCTTCGGCCTACCCCTACCTCTCCTAAAACCTATTTATGGCCAACCGCACCTCCTCTTCACAAGTTTGAATTATCTCAATCCCGCTTCCCTCATCTTGTACCACAAAAGTCACTCATGTATAACCTCGTTATAATCTTATATACCCTAGTATATTGACACATCCATCTGAGCATTCTCATCTCTGCTACATTCATCTTTTGAATATGTGTGCTCTTGACTAGTTAGCATTTTGCCCCATAATATAATGTAGGTCTAACCACCACTATGTAAAATTTACTTTTAAACCTTGGTGGCACATTCTATCACATAGAACCCTGGACGCGAGCTTCAATTCCATCCACCCCATCCAACATGATACGCAAAATCATCATTAATTTCTCTATTTTTTTGGATTATAAAATAAAGATACTTGAAATTTCCTCTCTTGAGTATGAGACTATGAATTGTGTATCGATCTTCAATTCTACCTCCGCTTTATACGTTACGTCACTGAGTTGGCACTCTAGGTACTCTATTTTAGTCCTACTTAACTAAAACTTTCTAGATAGGGTCTGTTTCCAAACTTCTGGCCAATCATTAACTCCACCGCATCTCTGGTCAAGTCAATCAATATTATGCCATTTGCGAATAACATACACTACGGCTCCTCCCCTTGAATATCTCATATTAATTCATCTATCACAAACACCCCTTTCTCTTTTGTATTTGGTGTAAATCAAAAGGAAGCTTAATAATTGAGAGTTTTTAAGTGTATTGTTGCTCCTAATTTGCAAAAAACAAAAACTTGTTGTGCTTCTTTCAGAGTGTATGAATGAAACATATCCTCACCAGAAATCGAGTTTCAGCAAGAAAAGGAAGGAACATTTGTCTTCTTTTATACAAGAGTTGATCAAACTTCCGTAAAATTCCAAAGCACTAGACAAATAAAACTTGTACCAAATTACATATTTCCGCCCTAAATATGACATGTACAAATTACAAATGAAGCCTTATAAAGGCTAGACAAGCACTTGCATCCTTAAAACAAATAAACTATCATAATATATCAAAAATACAATACAATAATATATGCATAAAAAGAAAAACCATTTTATTTCCCCCAACATGTTTGGATTGTACTGTTCACGAAGTGCATTACACTTTACCATAGCCTCTACCATATCAACAAACAAATTACTTCACCATACTAATAAGGCTCCCCCGGCTTCGTGTTCACCTCAACAAACAAAATGCACAACATTTACACAATCGGGCAGAGCACTGAAGAACATATAATTTCATCAGCAACAGACGATAGACATACCAATGATTTTGTAGTGGAATGCAGATTTCTTATATGTCTAAAATCTCATTATTTAGATGTCTAGAGGCTCAATCCATGAAGACATTGATGCGTAGTTAGAGCAGAATAAAACCCTAGTTACCAGAGAGAAGAGGAGAAAAACGATAGGGGAAGCAGTGGTGGAAACGAAGATTGCTGGATTGGAAATGTGCGTACCTGGAGTGGATGGACCGCACAGGAGACGACCACCAGAAATGATGATCACATGTATACCAATAGGCAAAACGCCCTAATCTAATACCGCACTCCTTTGTGTATTTCCTTCTCTTTTTTTTTCATTTTTTCCAGGAGATTGTATTTTATATTCTCTTTCTAAAAAAAAAGGTTAAATTTTACTATTGAATTTAGAAAAATTTTAAATGCTAATATTATATCATTATTATTATTTTCATGAAAACTGGATATAATATACCCCTAAACTTTTTTATTTAGAGTTGATATATCCCTCGTTACAAAAGCAATTCACATATATGATATAGTTACAAAAGGGGCTCACATACACCCTTATTAGTTAAAGAATGGTTCACACATATTTATCATCCAACTAGTTCTCGAATACATATATTGCACATGTATTCATGCTAATTAATATTAATGTTTTAAAATAATATTAAAATATGTTTGTAATGAAAATTATAGGAGATAAATACAAGTGTGAATTGATGAATGATTAGTCTACTGGAATGAATTTATTATCATTCCAAAGTACTAATGTCTATTAATTATTTTCAATTTCAAATATGAACGTGAAAATTTTCTTTATTTGTTGGAGGTGAAATCTAAATTTGGGGACAGGGAAAAGATCTCTTTTAGTACCTTCTTTTAATTTTGTTAAGTGGATAGTCAGTCAGTGAATAAACAGATCCACCATTTGAATTGAATCCATGAATATTTCAATATAGAGTAAATCAAAATATTCCAACAATAGCAAGTTAATAAAGAAGAAACTCCAAATTACATGGTCAAAAGCATACTAAGAAAACATTCTCTACAACCCTAGATACGGAAAACCTTAAAAGCTACCATCAGGGCCCACCATGAATGGCCGAAATGGTCACTGGGTAGCCTCTAACGGGGTTGCTCAGCATAACCTTGATAATACTATTACACCTGCTGTTGGAGTAATAAATTATGCTACCACTTTACAACTTGTTGCTCAGAAGAAACAATTAATTCCAAGAAAATATATCTCATATTTGCATGGAGAACCACAAGTAATATGGGAGGAGGATGAGGTATCACAGATAATTATGAATGACTTGCAATATGTGGTGATTGGGAAGTTCTCTTAGATGGCCAGATAAGTAGAAACTGCATAAGATTCTACGTGAGCAATGCAAACTCAAGAATAAGTATATAATAGGTTCTTTGAGTAGTAGATATATACTGATTAGAGCATCAACTATGGAAGATTATGTTCATCTATTAATAAATGAGATTGATCAAAAATTGGTTCTACCCAATGAGAACACTTAAATGAAATCATTTGTTTGATCTTAGGAGGAAATTACGATTGTGATAGCACGGGTATCCTTTCCATCATTGTCCCTAATTTCTTTGGCAAGGAATTATTTTTTTATATTAGCTGCATTGGTAAGAAAGCCCTAGCAAGTGGATATAGTCACGAGGAACAAGACTAGACCAAGTTGTGCTAGAGTGAAGGTGAAGGTTAATTTGCTTTAAGAAATTGAGAGAGATTAAAGAGAAGTGATTCTTATTTAATATTAATACGTTCCAAAGTATTGCAAATTGCAAGGGTATAAGGATTATTATGTGTTACATCGAGAATTATACCAAAGGAAAAGATGATGCAAATAAAGAGGTGAAGAAATCTAGTGATAAAGAACAAAAGTGGTGATACAGTGCAGAGATAGAGTCAAAAGAAAATCGTCAAGTGGGAGAACCACTTCGAAACACTAATAAATTCAGCGCTCACGAAGATAAAGAAAATACCGAGGAAATATATATATATATATATATATATATATAAAAAAAAGAGGTCACAAATTTATATAAAATATCAAAAGATTCAGCAAAAATAAATGAAAAAAGTTTTTGAAAAATAAAGACAAGCAAATGATCAAGGTGGAGAAACAACAACAACAACATACCCAGTGGAATCCCACAAGTGGGGTCTAGGGAGGGTAAAGTGTACGCAGACCTTACCACTACCTCATAAAGGTGGAGAAACAACAATGAACGAAAAGGAAGTTGAGATAAATGAGGAGATTACAAGAAAGGACATAAATAAAGAGGTTTGTACTGCTTCAAAAAATGATTCAAATAAAGAATAGGGAAAGTAATGGAGCATCATGGAGGTATTGTCAAAAGATAATGATGTTTGCAAAGAAGAGGATAAAGCAAATTTAGAAGTAAAAAATGATTCAGAGAAAATAGAGAAATGTGAAAACCCAAAAGTAGATCAAGCAGCATATAACAATTTGAGTCTAAATCTAAACAAAGATACAACGATGATTCAGCAGGATAAAGGGGAGTCAACAATGAAAATAAATATAGATGATGAGAGGGGAGAAGATGTTGGGGAAGATATATCATAAATAATATAAGATATGGTAAAAAATGATTTATCAGCAAGACATGTCAAGGAGATAAAGAACACCACCGATAAAGAAAAAATGCAAGAGCAGAATGAACTCAAATAAAAACAAGAAGTAGTTAAGCTAGAGCGTCGCTATCCAAATGAAGATTGATAAAATCTTTTTTGGAGCAAAACGTCGATAAACACTCAAGACTCTTTTGAGCATCTTACAAATCTTAGGAAAAGATGTCATTCAACCCTTATGAAACCTTTCCAAGGGCTTTAGGGAATTGATAAGTATAGAAGAAGATTAGCAATAAAGTATGCAATGACTAATTCTTCAACAAAGATCTAGATTTTCTGGAATGCAGATAGAGATAGAGAATATTGAGTAATACTCATTAGCAATTATCTATGAAATTCAGATAGACGAAATGGTCTAAATTGATGGTGTTATCAGCAATTTACGCAAGGTGTAGTTCTCTAGAACTTGAATTATGAAAAAATTTAGAGAAAATGACTACAAAAGTTTACTACCATTGGATTGTAGGTGGGGATTTCAATGTCATTTTGAATGAAGAGGAAAAGCTAGGAGGAATTCTATAACATTTCTAGAGACGATGATTTTTACATAGTAATAGGTAGTGATCACACATAGTGGAATAGAAGAACTGGAGAGGATTACATTTTTAAGAAATTTAACAGAGTTCTAGGGAATCAGGAACTTTTACAAGAGTTTCCTTCCACAAAAGTCCATTATCTTAACAGGTAAGGATCACATCACTCGCCTTTGCATATACCATGTAGGGTTGATTAGGAAGATATGGTGAAACCTTTTAAGTTTTTAAACTTTTGGACCAACCACAAAAATATTTTTAAGGAGATGGTACAACAATATTGGAACATTGAAGTTCAAGGTATCCCTTTCTATGTAGTTCAGCAAAAGAAAAAAAGAAAAATCTAAAGAGGATTTTACCCGTAGGTTACGCTTCTGGGCTATCTCTTGGCAGACTAACTACCATGTCAATGGTGTAAAATCTGGTGTTTGATAGGTTTCTTGCTAATGGGGATTTTGATTTTCTAAATTTCCTTCATGACATTTTTAGTGCACATATTTACCTCCTACAAATACTATTTTTCAAGCTAAGAAGAGAAAGCTTAGATTGTTTAATGATGATGATGTGTCCAAATGGGAAGATTTGACTTCAATGAAAGAAAAAGAAGTTGGAGGAGGAAGGATAAATGATGGCTCAGCTTTTTTGGTTAAACAACGAGGTAAGCGAAAGTTATTCCTTTATGTTTGTTATTGGTAGGTTGGCAAATGAAATGGGAGTGAAATTAGAGGTTTTACTCCTTTTTCTTTCTTTGATCTTGACGCTTGATTTTATGATATAGATAACTCTGAAAGAGCTTTCTACAAGGAGTTGGTCAAAGTAATTGATGCTTCTGATGTAATTTTGGAAGTGCTTGACTCTCGAGATCCTCTTAGTACCCGTTGTCTTATGGAAAAGATGGTGATGACAGCGGGACTCGAGAAACATCTTATTTTACTCCTTAATAAAATTGGTATATTCTATAATTGTTAGCATTATCCTGCATCTGCTTGGGTTTTCTTTTCTTTAACTATTTACTTAGCAAAGATAGCCATGGTAATATTACTTGTCTTATACTACGTCATTCTGAAAGAAAGAGGTTGTTGGTTGGAGTTTAATATGGAAGCTGATCTTAGGCATATTTATACGCCCAATCAGCCAAAAATATTCATAAATAGAGACAAGTTAGAGGGTAAATTCATAAAGTCAAGGTGTTTTAGTTAGTTTTTCTCTTATTTTGCTAATGCAGGACCAAGTGCGCCGGATGGTTGTATTTTTGCAGGATTTTTGCTCCAATTGGGAAGTCTAGAGTTATACCCAAATTTGAAAGAAGAACACAGTCCGGAATTCAAAAGATGAAAGTCAGTGGAAGCAACAAAAAGACCAAAGTCCAAGTGGCAGACTTGGGACAAAGTTATAGAAGCTGAAAAATGCAGAAGAAAGGTGTGAAGCTGAAGAATGTGTCAAGTCTGCATCGCGGATCTATGCAAAAATTGGTAAAAGTGCCCAGTCAGCAAAATAAGTGAAAACCCAGTATACACCAAGGGTTCGCATCATGGACCTAAGGACAAGATGCAGAAAAGTCGAGTTACGGGATTTTTAATATTATTCTATCATAGACTTTAGGTTTACATTCTTTTTTTTACACAAGAACCACAGTAGAGACGATGAAGAATTTTGTTCTAAGGTTATTTTGGTTAGTTTAATCTTGATACTTTGGTTTTTTATATTTTCCATATCATTCATGGTGTATTCTTTGGCTACGAGTGGCTAGGCTCTATATTCTGGGGTTGTAGCCACAGACAATGTTTAGTTCTTTACTTTGAATATCTATAAATAGGTTTTTTCTTATTATTCCTTGCTATTTTTATCTATATTTCATAGTCTGATCAAGTAGGGAGTAAATTAGTTGTTCACTCTGGATTCGAGAGATGTTGGAATGGATAAAATGCTGTAGTATAGGAAGCTTGTTCAACTAGCCAACTAGGTTGTTTCGTGTAAAAGAGACCTGTGATAACTACCCTTAAACCTTGCTCGATTCATAATATGGGAAGATAACTTTAATACATTTTTATTGGTCTATCTATCCCCGCTCAACAATGTAGTTAGGAAGTCAATAATGGTAGGCTGGCAGAGGCCTACAACCCTATTTAGGTAATTTAAACCCTGTGAATCAGTAATCAAGAACCCAGACATCGATAGATACTGTCAAGACTAAATGGAATCGGTAAGACTACAATCTTGGAATTGCTTGTAAATTGATATCTTGACAGTAAAAAAATTCAAATTAGTTTAGGAGAAATTCATTCTTTGCATTTATTTTACTTACACCTTCATTTTTTTTACCGAAAGCAGAATAAACGTGATAACTAAGCTTGGTTGCTGATTTCATTTAAATCCTTTGGGTTCGACAACCCAGCTCCTTAATCAGGGCCACTATATTATTTGTGAGACCACGTACACTTGCATATGCTGGGGAGCAACAAGTTTTTGACACCATTGCTGGGGATTTGAAGCAAATTGATTGATTATCTGAGTTGTTTTGCTTTGTGGTGTTCGCTACATTTGATCTTAGAGGTGTTGTTGTGCAGTTAATAGATCAGTAAGTTGGAAGATCAGGACTCCTATTTTCGTCAATCAAAGAGGAGAGCAGGGGTTTTATTCCAAATGCCGCCGATTGAACTCATCGAGTAGGAGGATCAAACGGATAATAAGGAAGAAGTTGACCCTATTGGAGAGGACATGGCAGAGAGTAACGCACCTGCATTGCCAGCACCTGCAGCCGCATCACCAGCATCGAGACTAGTGAGGGATGTGGCAATCCCGAGGATCACCAATGTTATTAGCTGCTTTGTCAAACTTAAGCTCGGAGGTTGGTGGAAACTGAAACAGAACATGGTCCAGCTACTACACTCTACTGGACAGTTCACCAGGCTACCACATGAAGATCCACAAGTCCATCTTCATAATTTTCTTGAGATTGCCGATACCTTCATTCCTACGAGAGTGAACCGTGACTATTGAGGATGACCTTATTCCCCTTCTCACTATTAGGGGAAGCCCAGAGGGAGTTACAAATTGAGCCACCAAACTCCATAGCATCCTGGGATGATTTAACCCGTAAGTTTCTCACTCGATTCTTCTCATCTGGCAAGACAGCCAAACTCAGAAGTAAGATCCTGAGCTTTAAGCAGAGATATGAGGAAAATCTGTATCAAGCGTGGGATAGGTTTAAAACTCTCTTAGTCAATTGTCCACACCATTGTCAAGCTAATGAGGTACTGGTTCATACCTTCATTGAAGGATTGGAACTCAATATCAAGATTCTCCTTAATTCAGCTATAGGAGAACAAGCATTGGAGAAGACATATGATGAATTATATGCTCTTCTCAATAAGATTGCTCAAGGAAACCTAGAATAGAATGGAGGATCCAGGAGACTGGCAGTCCAAAAGTAGGTTGGTGTGTTAGAAGTTGATGCTATAATAGCCCTGCAGGCTCAAATGGTGGCCATGCAGAACATGATGACCACGATTTTTAACTTGGCTTTGGGTCTACAACAACAAACACCAGTGGCGGTAGGTCAGCAACCAGCCCCCGTCAATATGGTACAATATCAACAAACGAGTTGGTGTGATATTTGTGGAGGAGGCGACCATATTGCTGAATCCTACGGAGCTAATCCAGAAGTAGTAAACTTTGTGGGGCAATGTCAATTGAGGGTGTTATCAAGGGTTCGGGAGTACATATAACCCAAATTGGAGGAACTACTTAAATTTCTCATGGGGGATAAATCAGCAGAATCATGGGCCATCTCAGCAGAGACCATAGGGTGGTACTATTTTTCAGAACCAGCCAATACAACATCTTGCAAGACAGTCCAATCTAAACATTATGACTGATAGTGAGGTGTTGAGGCAAATTTTAGCAAATTAGAATAGAGAAGAAGAGGAGATTCGAAGGCATAAGCAGGATTTGCAGAATTTGGAGACACAGTTAGGACAGTTGGCCAGCTTAATAAATTCTGGGCCTCAAGGGGGCCTCCCAGGTAACACTGATCCTAACCCAAAGCAAGTAAATGCAGTCAGCACTAGAAACGGAAGACCATTGATTGAGTTGGTCCCAAAGAAGAAAAATAGGGATGACTAGAACACTGCACAGAATAATGAGGCTGGTAACCTAGCCCAAGCACTGATAAGGCAACTCTACTGCCAAAACCTCCTCCTCCATTCCCACAAACGTTAAAAAAGAAGAAGGAGGATGACTGCTTCCAAAAGTTCATCAGGCTACTAAAACATGTACAAATTAACTTACCCTTGATTGATATTTTGCAGGGAATCCCGAAGTATGCCAAGTATGTTAAGGACATTGTTGCAAACAAGACCAATTGCGCTGAATATGAGATTATGGCACTTACAGATGCTTGTAGCTCTAAGATTCTAAATAGATCACACTTGCCAGCAAAGTTAAAGGATCTAGGAAGTTTTACTATGCAAGTAACCATTGGGAGTTTCCTGAATGCAAGAGGCCTATGTAATCTGGGAGCTAGCATCAACCTTATGCCCAGCTCTTTGTTCTTGAAGTTGGGGCTTGGAAGGTCGAAGCCCACCACCATTGTGTTACAACTGGCAGATTGGTCCGTGGCGAGGCCAAAAGGGTTATTGAGGATGTCTTAGTCCAAGTGGGATCTCTCATCTTCCCCATGGACTTTGTCATCCTGGATTTTGAATCGGACCCTGAGGTCCCATTTATACTTGGGCACCTGTTCCTAGCTATAGGAGGGGCTTTAATTAATGTTGCATTAGGGAGGCTCACCATGAGAGCCCATGACAAGGTGAAGATATTTGATGTCTATAAAGCTATGAAGCTACCGGCTGCATATGAAGATCTGGCAGCCATCACAGTGATAGACACTATAATTGCTGCGAGCCAAGTTGAGATCACAAACTCACTAGCCCAGGTGTTACTGAATCAAGGGTTAGTGGATAATGCTGAGGCTAAAGAAATTGAAAAGTGTATTGAACACTCACAATGTGAGTATGCTGAAGAAAATGGCTGAGCCATTAAGCAGGGTGTTAGGACCACCACCCAAACCTTCAATTGAAGAGGCTCCTCAACAGGAGTTGAAGCAGTTACCATCACATCTCAGGTATGAATTCCTTGGTGAAAATAATACATTACTTGTAATCTTATCTGCTTTATTGACTATAACCCAGGTAGATGCTGTTATGGCGGTCCTAAAGAAATGGAAGAGAGCAATGAGTTGGCAGATGTCAGATATTTATGGCATTAGCCTAGCCTTGTGTATGCACAAAATCTTCATGGAGGAGGGTCACAAGCCAGTGGCCCAACCACAGAGAATATTAAATCCAATCATGAAGGAAGTAGTAAAGAAAGAAGTTACCAAGTGGTTGGATGCAAGGATCATCTTCCCCATCTCAGACAGCAAGTGGGTGAGCCCTGTGCAGTGTGCCCCCAAGAAAGGAAGGATGACGATTGTCACCAATGAGAAGAATAAGTTGATCCCAACAAGAACGGTGACGGGGTGGCGTATCTTCATGAATTACAGGAAGTTGAAGGATGCCACTAGGAAAGATTACTACCCTGTGCCTTTTATTGATCAGATGCTGGATAGACTAGCTGAGCAGGAGTATTATTGCTTCTTGGATGGATACTTAGGGTATAATCAAATCATCATTTCATCAAGGACCAGGAAGAGATGACCTTTACATATCTGTATGGGACCTATGCTTTCAAACGCATGCCCTTTGGTTTGTGAAATGCACTCGCCACTTTCCAAAGGTGCATGATGGCCATATTCTATGACATGGTCGAGGACTTTATGGAGGTGTTCATGGATGACTTCTCTGTCTCTAGTGATTCTTTTGAAAAGTGTCTACAGAATCTAGACAGAGTATTAGCAAGGTGTAAGGAGACTAATTTTGCTCTTAACGGGGAGAAATGTCACTTCCTGGTTAAGGAAGGGATAGTCCTAGGCCACAAGGTGTCTAAGCGAGGGTTGGAGGTAAACAGAACAAAGATAGAAGCGATTGAGAAGCTGCCACCACCGACATCAGTCAAAGGAGTTCGGAGTTTTTGAGACATGTAGGGTTCTACCGCATATTCATTAAGGACTTCTCCAAGATTGCTAAGCCATTGTGAGCCTTGTTGGAAAATGAGGTACCCTTTCACTTTGATAATTCTTGTTTGTAAGCCTTTGAATTGCTGAAAAATAAGTTGGTAGAGGCCTCGATCTTAGTAGCACTCGACTGGGGGCTCCTATTTGAGTTAATGTATGATGTTAGTAATACAACAGTGAGGGTGGTATTGGGCAGCATAGAAACAAAGTGACTCAATATACTATGCCAGCAAGACTCTGGATGCTGCACAAGGTAATTACACGGTTATTGAGAACGAAATGTTGGCATTAGAGTATGCATTTGACAAGTTCAGAGCATATTTAGTGGGAACCAAAGTTGTGGTGTTCACAGATCACGCAGTCGTGAAATACTTGTTCAACAAGAAAGATGCCAAGCTGCAATTGATCAGATGGATCTTATTGCTTCAAGGAGGCTAAGGATCATAAAGGGAGTGAGAATCAGGTTACGGATCACCTGTCCTATCTAGAAACTGATGCTCACATAGGTGAGCAATTGTAGATCATAAAAAAGTTCCCTGATGAGCAGCTGCTAGCAATTGAGGTAGAACAACTACCATGGTACACAGATATAGTAAACTACTTTGTGAGCGGTGTATTCCCCCCTGATGCTACATACCAATAGAAAAAGTGGTTGGCTCATGATGCGAAAGCGTATATCTGGGATATACCTTACCTTTTCAAACAAGGGGCCGAACTCATGGTGAGGAGATTTATTCTGAAGGTTGAGATGAAGAAGATTCTAGAGAGATACCATACCTCCCCGTATGGGGGTCATCATGGTGGTTACCGAACAACACATAAGGTATTGCAATCAGGGTTCTACTGGTTGAATTTTTTCAAAGATGTTATTCCATTCTTTAGGGCCTGTGATGGTTGCTAGAAGACTGACACCATATCTTGAAGGCATGAAATGCCCCTAAACAATATTTTGGAGGTGGAGATTTTTTATATTTGGGGCATAGACTTCATGGGGCCATTCCCACCATTGTTCGAATGTCACTATATTCTGGTAGCTATTCACTATGTTTCTAAATGGGTAGAAGCAGTATCCCTCCCAACAAATGATGCTAAGGTGGTGAGCAAATTCCTCAAGAAGAACATCTTTACTCAGTTTGGTACTCCAAGAGCCATCATCAGTGATGGAGGTACACACTTTCTCAACCAAATCATGAAAAATCTTCTAGTGAAGTACAAAATAAGGCATAAAGTGGCTACAATGTACCACTTACAAACAAGTGGACAAGTGGAGGTGTCAAACTGGGAGTTCAAGTAGATATTGCAGAAGACAGTGAACGCCACCTGGAAAGATTGGGCGATTAAGCTTAATGAGGCTTTGTGGGCTTACCGGACAACATACAAGACCCCAATAGGCACATATCCTTACAGGCTGGTGTATGGTAAGGCTTGTCACCTATCAGTCGAGCTCAAGCACCAGGCTTACTGAGTAATAAAGAGGCTAAATCTTGACCCAAAGGTCCGGGGTAGGAAGAGACTAGAGCAATTGGAGGAGTTGGACATGTTCCGGCTCCAAGCCTATGAAAATGCCAAGCTCTACAAGGAGTGAACCAAGAAATGGCACGATCGGCACATCATCAAGTGGAACTTTGAGCCGGGACAACAGGTATTACTCTTTAACTTTCACTTGAAATTATTTTCAAGAAAGCTGAGATCTAAATGGAGTGGACCATACATGGTGTTAGCAGTCACACCCCATGGAGCTATGGAGTTGAAAGATGTGACCACGACCAAACTTTTTTAGTGAATGGTCAGTGTGTCAAACATTACTACAGTGAGGACACGAATCAGTTTGAAGAGGCCATTGAGTTAGCCAATGATGAATAATTGATGGTGCGTTGTGCCGCGACGTTAAATTAGGCGCTGCACGGGAGGTAACCCGTGGTGAGGTAATAATATTAGAGTTTTTCTTTATTTTATTTTAAAAATAAAATTTAAAAAATTAGAAAATCAGATCCCGTACTAAAAATGTGCATACTTTGCACAAGTACAGGTCTGCGATATCTCCACTCGCGGACCTTGTACCAATCTGTGCAAATTTTTCCATCCTCATTTCCCGACGATCAATTGGATATTTTTTGTGTTTTGTTGGTCTATTCTATTTGTTTTAGTGTTTTAAAGCATGTTCAGGTGTTCGGCAGATTTTACGGGGTCCGAAGTAAAAAAATTAATTTTTTTGAAGAGCCGGACAGTAAGCATCTGCGAAGGTACCGCGATTCGGATGCATCACGGATGTGTACTATCCCGGACATCAGGAAATGAATTTACAAGTGTAAATCCGCATTCTCTCCACGACGCGGAGGGAACGCGGATGTGTGTTAAAACATCTATGTCCTTACGTGGCCCCACCCTCTTTAAATACCCCAAACCCATTTTTTCTTTCATTTTTAAGTATTATCCCTGACCCTAAACCCTTATTTTTCAACTTTTCTCTCATTCTTCTTCTCTCTTTCACCAAATTTTCAAACTACTCCTCATCGCACATCAAATTCTCAAGATTTTTCTCGTGTATAGTGCATTCTTCTCATAAGGTATGTCTTCTCACTTCAATTCTACTTGATTTTGCTACTCCAAGGAATGCAATCTTTCATGGTGTTGGGTAAATTCAAAGTGGGTTTACTTGTTTATTGATTATTCTTAGTTAATACTTGTGGGTATGATTGATCTTGGGTTAATTTGGTCATGGGAGGAAGTTTTGTGTTTGATTGTTGAGGATGTAAACCCTAGGCCGAAAAATTATGAGGAAATTGGGGAAAATTGGGGGATTTTGTGTTCTTGGCTTTGCATTGTGCTTGATGTGATAGTTATATGTGGAATTTGCCAAATTTTAAGTGTGGAGTGCAAAACCCTATTTTGGGGTGCTTAAATTACTTCAAATCTATGCCATGCTTATGTGTTTGACTGTGTGCTTAAGGAAATTGGCGGTTGATAGTGTTGGGGTGGATTGTGATGCTTTCAAATAAGGGGTTTGTGTTGAGTTGTTGAGTTATGTAGCCCATATGACTTGGGCAAGTCTGAGTACCTTCGCCATACGGGCTTGAATCTAAGTTTGGGGTCATGGGCATGGTTGATTATGTATTGATTGTGGATTTGTTTTTGCTTGCAGGAATTATGTCTTCTTGTCCACATCAATCTGACCAATCTAGTAGAGCGACGGCTTCCAACACTAGAAAAATGGCCCGTGACGTCGCACAAGTGCCCCGCACTCCGGAAAGAAGCAGAAAACAGACCTGGTTTGGGGCTAAAGCAGTTAACAAGGATGGGAAGTGGTGGTATCAGTCTCATGACGAGACTAAGTACTAGCCGGAGAACCCCATAGATGTGGACTCATTGCGGGATGAGTATCCCCAGATTCTTAATAGGTGCATGAAGCTACGGCTGGGTTTCTTGTTCCAAGAACCCTGACCCTACAATCTCAGTTTGGTTAGGGAGTTTTATGCCAATATAAGCAAGGATACGCGGTCTCAGTTCGTTATCATCCGAGGATTGGAGATAAGTTTCTCTCCTTTTGCTATTAACAAGGTCATCGGCACTCCCGAAGAGGTTTTAACGGGTGTCTTCCAAGAGCTATACCTGCACCCACCTTATCAGGCCATCCGCCACACTCTTGCAGGGCCGAACTCCACAGCTAAATAGGTCCGACATGCTGAAAGGGGATATCATCTTTCCTTCCCTTTTGCTCACGATGATGGAGGCCAAGGTGTGGGTCAAATTGGTGACTCACTCATTCTTCCTGGGACAGTATTTCACCAACGTAATGAGGGATCGAGTGTGTCTCACCTATGCACTAATGGCAGGGATGGCGTTGAACTCTAGCGCCATTTTCAAGATAGCTATAAGGAAGGCTAAAACTCACAAGGGGTGCAGGTATGCATTTGGGGGCCTTATTACTCAATTATGTCGTATTATAAGTGTGCCGAAAGATAACGCTGACTACTGCCATATCATTCATGCCCTCCCTATGTTGCTGCTAACATTAAGGGGCCTAATGTGTCTATGGGCCCCGTGCTCACCACTGCTGAGAGAGCCCACCAAGATAAGCTGATTATGGCCCGCATGTACTGGCTTGAGATGCTGAGGCACCAGACTAAAGGCTGCCTCTCTACACCAAAAGAGCTCCAAGATGTTGAGGTTCGTTACCCACTCAACGACCAAAAGGGATGTTGGGCATTGGGCCGAGGTTCATCGAACCTGTGGAGGATGATGTACCCACAGATCCAGAGGAGGCACATGATGAGTTCGAATCAGAGGATGAGGAGATAGTCGATGAGCCACCGGTCTATGATGGGGGTGAGCCCATTCTCCTAAGGCCCGATGAGTGAGCACCATGATTCCTACTTCATAGGTTTCGTATGGCTAGCACTGAGGGCAGTGCTAAGTTTAAGTGTGGGGTGGGGATTGATGATACTTCAATTCATAATTCTTGGCATGTAATAAGACTATTTTTATTTCCTAGCTTTGTGATGTTTATGTTTATTTTGGACATCTGCTCTATTTTTAGGTTTGACATCTTTTCTTTTATTTTGGGTCAGTAATTAGTAACTATTAACTATTTTGTGCATGGATGCTTGAATGTTAATATGTTATTGATGCAATGATTTAGTAGTAGTTGCTTGTATGTTGCAAATAGTAGTAGTAGTCATAGTTGAGTGACGGGGGCCCTATGATGGATGGATGATGATCGTCCTAAGGGCATTCATTGAATCGAGTTTCATTTATAGTATGGTAGCTGTACAAACGAGCATCAGGCGTGAGCATATAAACCAAGTGTAGTAAGTAGATGTTGATCCTTGTAAGTAACAAATGTATATATTCTTAATTAATTGAATTCATGTGAATACCATAATAGTAACTCTAGTGCTAACCTTATGATGAAAGTGTGCCAAGAGCGAGTGAGCAAATTGTAAGTCTCTGTTACAATAAGTTCTAGAACTTGCCCGATATGTAGATTGGACTTGGTAGGAGTTGGAATTAGAGGAGAGGATCTAGGTATTTCTTTGGCAGCACAATACTGTAACACTGTTATTTCCTCCTAATGAAAGTATCCGTAGTTAGCCCTTTTGAGCCTTAGCCTATTCTTTGATTAGCCACAATTCAAGATGATTCCTTTTCTTTGGTCAATTACCGTGTTGGTCCTAATTCCCTAGCGTTTTAGTACGATGACTTAGAGGAGAGGGGACTTGAATAGACACCCAAAGGCTGAGCAATAGTGGAGTGTTAATTGAAAAAAAAAGCATAGATGATTTCTGCCAAACAGTGTTGATCCACGATGCCTTCACGTCATGGATCCATCACAGATGCACACTATTTTGGTCCAAAAAAGAGAAGTGTACATTCCAGTCAATCAGTGCTGATCCGCAATTCCGACGCTGTTCCATCGCGAATGTACACTGGTTTGGGCTATAAATTTTTTTTAATTTTTTTATATATATAGTGTGTCTCCTTATGGGTAGTTTATAATGGTATTTTGATAGTTATGTAAATAAATTGGAGTACCTAAAGCGTTGTATAGTGAAGATGTAACAAAGGGTGTTGAGTTAAAGTGGAATGAAAGTGATAAAAGGAAGGAAGTGTAGTGTATGTTATGAGCATGGGGAATTTAGCCTTGTCAGCCATATCCATAAAAGTATCCCACCAACCCGTAGCCTACATTACAATCAAACAAAGACCTATAGGATCCTCTAAAGAAAATCCCTGCTAGGTCTAAGTTTTACATTATGGGCAATCCTATGGAATCTAGGAATAACATGAGACATCTTTTCAGAGAGAGAGAGTTGTTTGTGTACCCATTTTTAATATTTTATTAGGTTCTTAGTGGTGTGCATGGGTAATTCTTCTTGGTGAGGGCACATGATCATCTAATGTTAGTAATTGGACGAACTATTAAACATTCTGCATGAGTCCGCATGTATACATGAGTGCTAGGAGTGAGTGGATTCTGCTAAAGGCACTGAGAATTGATCACTTTGGCTCAAAGAGTTCGGTCGCGTGATGTTCGTTGTACATATTACCGTAGCGAGTCTCATGCATGTGTCTTGATTTGCCCGAGGACAAACAAAGCTCTAAGTGTGGGGTGGTAATCATAGGCGTATTTATACCCATAAATAGAGATAAGTTAGAGGGTAAATCTATAGAGTCTAGGTGTTTTAGTTAGTTTTTCTATTATTTTGCTAATGTAGGGCCCAAATATGCCTGTTAGTAGTGTTTTTGCAGGATTTATTCTCCAATTGGGAAAGTTCGGAGTTACACCTGGATTTGAAGGAAGAACACAGCTCAGGATTTGGAAGATGAAACTCAGTGGAAGTAGCAAAAAGACCAAAGTCCATATGGCAGACTTGGGACGAAGTTGTAGAAGCTGAAAAATGCAGAAAAAAGGTGTGAAGCTGAAGAATGTGCCAAGTCCACATCGCGGACCTGTGCAAAAGATAGGTAAAAGTGCCTGGTAAGCAAAATAAGCAAAAACCCAGCATACACCAGGGGTTCGTGTCCCAGACATGATGACAAGATGCAAAAAAGTCGAGTTACGAGATTCTTAATATTATTCTATCATAGACTTTAGGTTTACATTCTATTTTTTACGCAAGAACCATAGTAGTGATGACGGAGAACCTTTTTCTAAGGTTATTTTGGTTAGTTTAATCTTGATACCTTAGTTTTTGATGTTTTCCATATCATTCATGGTGTATTCTTTGACTATGGTGGCTACGTCTCCATATTTTGGGGTTGTAGCCACAAAGAATATTTAGTTCTTTACTTTGAACATCTATGATGTGTTCTTTTGACTATTCCTATGCTATTTTTATCTATATTTCATAGCCTGATCAGCTAGGGAGTAAATTAGTTATTCATTCTGGATTCGAGAGATGTTGGAGTGGATAAAATGCAGTAGTATAGGGAGCTTGTTTGACTAGGCAACTAGGTTGATTCGTATCAAGGAGACCTATGACAACTACCCTAACACCTCTCTTGGTTCATAATACAAGAAGATAACTTTAATGCATTTTTATTGGTCTGTCTATCCCCGCTCAACGATGTAGTTAAACAGTCAATAACGATAGGTCGGCAGAGGCGTGTAACCCTGTTCAGGTAATTTAAGCCCCGTGAATCAGTAATCAAGAACCCATACATAAATAGACATTGTGAAGACTAAATGGAGTCGGTAAGGCTATAATCCTGGAATTGCTTGTTAATTGATATCTTGACAGTAAGAAATCAGATTACTTTAGGAGAAATTCGTTCTTTGCATTTATTTTACTTACACCTTCACATCTTTTTACCAAAAACACCATAAACGTGATAACTAAGATTACAGTGTTGATCCACGATGCCTTCACGTCATGGATCCATCACAGATGCACACTATTTTGGTCCAAAAAAGAGAAGTGTACATTCCAGTCAATCAGTGCTGATCCGCAATACTTACATTATTTGTGAGACCATGTATACTTGCATATGCTGAGGAGCAACAGAAGCCCAAAGAAATGGATATTGATAATGATGGGTGAATAAATGTAAAATAGTATTCGTATCTAAATATAATATGTATGTGTATGTGTATCAGCTTCATCCTTTTGATATATGTCACTAACCTATATTGTGGTTTGTTTATTTTGGTTCTGGAAATGTTGTGACAGATTCCTTGGTTAATAATGCTTCATACAATGTTTAGTAGAGAAACTTCGAAGGGGTACTTTTACATACTTACTTGGATTAGATCTTTTACTTCTATATTATTTTCTCTAGATATTATTCCTCAGAAACCTACAAAAAAGTGGCTAAAGTATCTAAGAAAGGAATTACCAACGGTTGCTTTCAAGTGTAGCACCCAAGAACAGAAGTCAAACTTGGGTTGGAAGCCTTCCTCCAAGGCTAGTATGAGTAAGACTAGCGATCTACTACAAATCAGTGATTGCCTTGGAGCCGAGACACTGATAAAATTGCTGAAGAATTACTCACAAATCCACAAGGTAGTTCCAGCATTATCTTTATAGAGTTTTCTTTTCAGAACTTTGTTTACTTTTTTCACAGAGTACTAGTAACCTATGGGTTTGATTGTTTTGTTCCACATTCTGATAATTTCATTTGTATTTCAAATGAATGCTTTGAGACATCAAAATTCTAATGGATAAAGCCAGGTGGAATTTAAAATCTACAATAGCTCTAAATTATAACCCATTTCTCCATTGTCTCTTACCTCTTGGACATCTTCAAGTCTCTTATGTCTATCAGTTTTGTGTGTGTGTTAGATGTTTCTGAATGTGTTGTAAAGAGAACTTTGCATCTAAGAATCAAGAGAAGTAGGAGACATTGAACTTCGTCACCAACATCGAGAAGCTATTTGAACTTCTTTGGCAAAGATACTTTGACTTTACATTCTCTTTCAAACTTGAACTTATTGTTTGATAAAAAAAACCTTGAACTTATCGAATGTACAGCTTGTTTAGTTGCATTTAGGTGAGTCCACTTCGAAATGACTACCTTGTTACATGTAAATGCCCAATTATACTTATTCGCTTTCAACATAGGTCATTTCTTTGGTAAAAGTCTTGTGTGTTTAGATGCATGAGATGGGTTTTGGAGGAATGAAATAAGATGAAGAAATTTAAAGTACTTCATGGACCTTCATTTGTCTAGTTTAGTTATTCATGTTATTTAATTTAGTAGTTTGCTTTAATTATTATTTAGACAAGACATAGCGCAGCTTCATATTGCTGATATTATCTAGGACATGACTTTAGATAGAAACAAGTAGAGGTTACATATAAGGGTAGAAGATTAGTAGGGTTAGAGGGTGTCTTGCTTAGGCTTGTTAGTGCTTATTGTAGTACTAGCCCTAGACTATTTTCTTTCTTGTAGACTTTACTCTGTTGTTATTTACTGACATGCTTTCTTCATGGTTTTCTTCTTTTATTACTTGGATTTGATGCACTTGAGCTGATGGTCTTTTGAAAACAACTCTTTATCTTCATGAGGTAATGATAATGTCACGACCTGGACCTAGGGCCTAGATGTGACATGGTGTATGAGAACCTGAGAGTCCTCAAACAAGCCTCAAGATATCAAAACTTGCATCATCGGTTCAGAAGCGTAATCGACAATCAACACATAGTTCTAAGGGATGGGAAAGTAGGACTCACGCTATGAGGGCATCATGGGGAAAGGGTTAACATGAGTTCACATAACATATAAATACTAAAGGGCGGGTACGTAGAACTCATGCTATGGGGGCAATTCGGGACTTAGGATCTTTCCATCAACATAAAGTCAAGTCATATATCAATACTCAAAGATAACTAAATAGATAGCATAAACTTAATCATAACTCATAACATATGTCGTAAAGAGGTTTACAAGGTGTCGAACAATGCCTCTATATAGATAGGTCAGGGACCACGACATACCCCTGTCTCACCCTCAAGTACAAAAAAAATAAAAGAGGTAGCATAGATAGATGGATGGTGGTTCATCCTTGAATGATAAGACTTACCACTATAAGCAAAACCGAAATCCAAGATAAGCGTCGAATGGTGGATGATCAGGGTCCTCGGTCCCTACATGGTAAAATCATGTAGGTAACAATATGCGTTAGTATATTTCAATATACTAAGTATGCGGGGTGCAATGCATGTAACTTATCAAAACCTGCATATCAACGTTAGATGATAAGGGCACATAATATAAAAAAAATTAATATCAAGGAAGGTAATATAACAAGATGCTATAAAGTTCATGATCCATAAATGCAAATGATGCTCATATATAATGGGGATGTGACCTTAACCGACATAAGTAAGACCAAGTAAGTTATTACTTGGAATCCTGAA
>DF358954.1:86390-105865 GCA_000787875.1 Solanum virginianum | reverse complement strand
TTTATCTCTCTAAGATCTCAAGGTATTGAACATCTTTTAACTCTACCATACACCCCTCAACGAGTTGCTCTTGCTGAATGAAGACATAAACATATTATTGAAACGGCAAGAACATTATTCCATGAAGCTTTGCAGCCCTCGACCCTTCGGTCATTTGCCTTTTAGCATACAGTTTACCTAATCAATCGCTTACCTACCTCCCTGTTGCAAAATCAATCACCTTTCCAAATGTTATTTGGAAAAATTCCAAATTATGCCCAATTAAAAGTTTTTGGGTGCTTGTGTTATCCATGGCTCAAACCATACTCAAAGAATAAATTAGAGCCGAGATCGACGCCTTGTGTTTATTTGAAATTTTCATCAAATTGCCATTGTCATCAATGTTTTGATATGAAATCTTCAAAAATATACTTGTATCGTGATGTTACATTTTTTGAAAGTGTTTTTCCTTTTCAGACTATGTTTTCTAATCTTTCCACAAATTTGAAGACTCTTGCCTGGGAAGACCTAGTTCAACCTAACCAGGAAAGCTCTCCTATGTTTTCTCCAATGCCTTGTGCAGATTTACTACCTCCTATTATTTTACCCAATGCAGATACCATCCGACATACTTGTAACATTGTCTCCTCTGGTTGCGCTCTAACAGAGTCTGTGATTTCAGGTACTTTTTCTCTTCCTGAAGCCCAATCTTCTCCCCCTATACCCTCTTCATCACCTCAGCTACCATCAACATTCAATCCATAACCACCTAAACCTCCTATTCAATTTATCTACTCTCGTCGCTCCACTCCAATAACACAACCAACTGAATCTGCTTCACCCTTGCCTAACCCTCAACCTTCCGCTCAGCCTCCAAATCAAGTTGTTACCCGTTCACAACATAAACCAAAACAAAATTTTGATTACATGGCTCAACTCACCCTTACGTTCACTCCCACCACCTTCCACCAAGCAAACAAATACTTAGAGTGGCAAAATGTTATGCAAGCTGAGTTTGATGCACTGTGTAAAAACCAAACGTGGGAACTGTTGCTGCGTGATCCATCTATAAATATCATTGCTTGTAAATGGTTGTACAGAATCAAGCGAAAGGCTGATGGTTCTATTGATCACTATAAAGCAAGATTAGTTGCAAAGGGATTTACCCAATATCCCGAAGTTGATTTTCATGACACGTTTAGCCTTGTAGTTAAACCTACCACTATTCGTGTGGTCCTCTCCATTGCCATCAAATTTGATTGGCCTCTCCATCAACTCGACATTAATAATGCACTTATTCAAGGAAGTTTGGATAAGAAGTTTATATGGCACAACCTCAGGGGTTTGAAGATAAAAATTACTCAACTCATATATTTCGTCTTCATAAGGCTATTTATGGACTCAAACAGGCTCCTAAAGTTTGGTATAATGAACTCAAACATCATTTGCTCCTATTGGGCTTCATCAAATTTAAGTCTGACAGTTCTCTCTTCATCCATCATTATTCGCATGCCACTGTTACCTACTGGTATATGTGGATGATATTATCATTACTGGTAGTGATACTTCAGTGGTTAATCAGGTAATTTCTTCTTTTGCTACCCATTTTTCTGTCAAAGATCTTGGAAATCTCAACTACTTTCTTGGTGTTGAAGTCATTAGAAATATAGATGGTATTATTCTGTCATAGAGTAACTATATCAATAATATATTGCGTGAGGAAAGTATGATTGATTGTAAATCTGCTAAAACACCAATGAATCCTACCCAAGTACTCAAAATCAATGATGGTGGATTATCAGCGGATGTAACTAGATATAGGAGAGTAATCGAAAAGCTTCAATACTTGTCCTTCACTCATCTCGTTATTTGTTTTTCAGTAAATAAATTGTCATAATTTATGTAAACTCCCTCAGAGACTCACTGGAAAGCGGTCAAATAGGTATTGTGATATCTTCAAGGGACTGGTCATTTTGATTTATATTTATTGCGCAATAATTTTATCTCTTTACATATGTACTCTGATGCGAATTGGGCTAGCGACGTCAATGATTGAGCCTCCACTACTGGTTATCTTTTGTTTTTTGACAAAAATGATATGAGTTGATCCTCCAAAAAGTAAAGAACGATTGGCCGTTCTTCCATTGAAGCTGAATATTGGGTAGTTGTAAGTGCTCTCGCGAAAACAAATTGGGTCACAAATCTTTTTGCCGAGCTGCAACATAAACCTCAAAATGTCCCAACTATCTATTGTGACAATGTTGGTGCTACGTATTTATGTGCAAATCCTATTTTTTATTGTCGCATGAAACACAGTACAGTGGATTTTCATTTTATTCGCACACAGGTTCAGCACAAGCAAGTTCAAGTTACTCATATACACACTTTGGACCAACTAGCATATGCTTTGACCAAGGCCCTTCCCAAACCTGCCTTTGACAGTCACATATTCAAGCTAGGCATCCTGGCACACTGCTTACTTTGAGGGGGGATATCAATGCAGTCTACTACTGTAATATTAGGAGTATTAGTCTTTTAGTAGAATTAGTAATCTTTTAGTTACTGCTTTCTTTTACTTTTGACCAAGTCTTTAGATAACTAGGATTAAAATCATCTCCCCCATTTAGTGGAGATATTTTAGAAATAGTTAGACTACAAAACGTGTATATACCAATTTGTACACTCCAGCAATATGAATCATCTTCTTCCGTTATCATACTTGTTCCTTTTGATACTACAAACAGAGAAATCAAAGTTTGCCATCAAATATTCATCGAATGTCATTGGTTATTACACTTGATAAAAAATTTATTAATATATGCATTCAAACAGAGTTATGTGACCAACCAAAAGTTATAAACTTTACTCCATATATTTTGACAAGAATATCGAGAACCTTAATTTAATTTTGGATGTATTTTTTATCATTGATTTTTATACCAAGACAATGGTTTAGGTGAATTTTATTTTCTAAGGAGCTTTGACAACTTATTCTCAAACAAACTTATTATCATAGTTTCAACCAAAATAAATTCAAATACAATCTAAAATTTTGTTGTGCATATTTCACTAAAAAAATCACTTACTACAAAAAAATTAATTTTTTAAAAGAAAAAAGACAAACTTGTTGCATCCCATTTACCATCATGTTTAATTAAAATTGAGACACAACCCATAATCAAAATTAACCAAACCCAACCTCAACAAGAGAGTATTGTGTTTTCTAATTTTTTTTTTCTTAGTATATTTAGTGTTTGACTTTGGTTGTTAATCTTGATAGAAAAACTTCAAAGGAGATTCCAATGAATTTCCACAATAATGATAAGCATTAAATGAAATAGACATAAAAAAGAAGTGTAATTTAGTTGTCTTTTGGTGTGTACACGGAGATTTTTATGGGACATTGATTATTACATTTTGTAGAAAAATAAATTCAAAATTTTTTCATAATTATTTCAACCATTAAATGAGGAGAGAGGAAAAAGAGAAATAACTAAAAAAGAAATATTAAAAAGTACATTGTAATAAATGCAGCCACTGATTTGCCTTGTTTTCTTGCTTTTTTTTTCTCTTTCCCGATAAATAATGACACTATCAACACAATTTGCATTAATTGCACTTCTTTATTGGTTAGACGTTTTCTCTTATTTTGATTTGTTAAGTTTTTTTTAGGGTTTGGTTCACACATGCACACTTTTGTTTTAAAACTATTGACATTTGGTGGTAAATATTTTATGTTGACACATTCACGTAATATAGATTCTAAAAATGCATAAGAATATTTTTCCCTTAATTTTATTCATAAACAATTGAACCCTACAATCCACATATAAAAAAATTAATGGATCCTCGTACAAATTTGTTGGTTGTACCTCATTCATAATAAATTTTTTCAAAAGAATTGAACTTCCAAAGGAGTTTCACGCTTATAGATCTTGCACCATATTATTAAAATCTAATTTGTCTTTGACATATTCTAGAAAAAATTTCATACTACACGTTTTCCCCAACCAGGAACGAGGGAGAGCATTCAGAGGTTAAGATAGTTTCAGAACTTGGGAAAGAATTCAATATCGATGAAGTTTATGGAAATGAATCCTCTATTATTGGAAGCTTGAAATTTGTCAACGATTTTAACCCAGTTGAAGTTTAATCAAATCGGCTTGTTAATTTTGATGATAACATGCTAGAGATAAGTGATTTCCCTGTTATACTTCTAGGAATAGTTGTACTTAATTCTTGTTGTATTATGTATTTGCTGTACCTTTGGCTATTTCTGACCTTCAAATGTTATCAATTTAAGATTATTGCACCTAATTTTGTGATTTATGAAAATGGGGTTGCTTCAACTGTTACGCAATTTTTTTGTTTCAATTTTCCCCCAAGAACTCTAGTTATACTTCATCTTTAAATGTTCTTTAGACCCCATTATCATATAAAGTCATTTTTCCTGCATTCCATTTATGATCATGATTGTCACATCTAAGGGTGCCAGGGGACCAGGTTTCCTCCGTTCCGGATTGATTTCATTTTGGTTCCATTGAATCGATAAGGAATATATTCTAACGGTAGCGGAATCAAAATTGAAATGAACGAGGTATTTTACCCAGTAGACCTGATTTTGATAGAATCGATTTCGATAGAATTGGTTTCGGAACGGTTCCGGTAGAATCGATTCCTGACCGATAAAAATGAGTAAAGGATCAAATTTTTTTTCCTTTGGCCCAATGGCTTTCTAACGACATTATAGTCGTTTTTTGGTCTTTTTGACCATTTGGGGAGGGGGGAGGGCCACGAGCCTCCCCTCACCCCCATTACACCCCCTACCCCATTACCCCCCTGACACTATAAATATAACCATCTTTTTTCATTTTTTCCCCACAAATTCAACCAATTCTCTACTAATTTCTCTCAACCATCAATCTCTCATTCTCTCAACAATTCTCAGTTCTCAATCTCTCTTATGATCATTATAAATTTTATTTTTGTGATATTGATTAGTTGGAGTTTGAAGGTTTTTTTGATGTGCAATCAAGCTTCAATTGGCATCTCTCAATTCCGACTTTTGGTTATACGCCTGCTTTTACACAGACGTTCAGTATAATTATTCCAACTTTATTCTTGTTATTTATTTATTTACTAAGTTACTATTTTTTTATATTCATCATTTCATCTTGTTTGTTTGAAAGTTTGAATCATAATTTTATTATTTAAATATGGATTCACTAAAAAGACTTGAAAAAAAAGTAATGTCTGGATTAAAAAAAAAAGGTGAAAGTAGTTCTAGTAGAAATTTACCGCCTAGTTTTAGAGTCAATACTGATAATTTTACTCATATCGATGAAACTTCATTTATGTCACGTCCTGACGTTATATAATTTAATTCTCAAAATGAAATAGACCGTATAGATGTTTTAATTTTGAGGAAGATTTGGATGAAGAAGTTGAAATAGAAAATTATGAAGAAGATGACGCCCCTACTAGTCTCGCAATGGAATTATCCCTCCCCCCCCGGCCTCACCCCCAAGAAGATATTGTCCCTCTACCCCCACCTACATTTACTAAAACTAGTAAAGCCGAACGACGTAAAAAATCTTTAATTTGGCAATTTTTAGTTCAAAATGAGGAAAAAACTACTGTTCAATGTACAAAATGTATAAAAATAATGAATCATTTGACTACTGGGGCGCATGGAGTGACGGGACGATTAACTATACATTTGAAAAAATGTAATCTTGAATTTGCTCTCGTGGAAGCTTTGAATAGGGATTAAAAAAGAGGTGAACCAATAATTGAAGAATCTATAGGTGTAGGTGGTTCAGATATGGTCCAAAGTGTTTTAAATATGTCTAATCCGGCTGGAACAAGCAAACCTCGCACGTATAATAAAGAAAAAGATCTTGAAGAAATAACAAAAATGCTTACTGTTTGTGGTTTGCCTTATAGTTTTCCTTCGCATCCCAGTTTTATTCATTTATATTTGAGAAGTGCATTGCCCATCTTTTGAAGGTTTTTCAAGGAATACTGGTAAAAATGTTATTTTTCAATATCAAACTGAATATCGTTAATATCTTCGTTGCATATTTGCTTATTTTGATGGTAAAGTTTTTATTACGTCTGATATGGGTCATAGTATTAATGGTAATGATTATTTTACTGTTACTATTCATTGGATTGAACACGATTGGAACATGCAAAAAAAAATAATAGGCTATAAATATGTCGAAGAGATTAAAACTGGTTGTTATATAGCCACAATTATAGGTTGTATTTTGGATTATGTGATAAAATAATGAGTTACACTTTAGACAACGCTTCTAATAATTTGAGAGCGGATGATTATTTAAAACTGAGATTATCTCCAATTGATGACGATGTTTTTCATATTAAATGTTCGGCACATATTTATAATTTGATAGTTAAAGATTGTGTTCTTAATTTTGGAAATTCTTGTGAAAAAATTAGAATTGGTTGTAATTGAATTTTTAAATCTAAAGTAAAATCTAGACTTATCGAATTTAAAAATCGTAGTAAAGAAGATAACCTTGAATATAGAAAAGTTACTAGAGAAGTTTCTACTAGATGAAATTCTTTATTTGAAATGCTTGAAGTTGCTTATGTTTATCATTATTCGATACAAAAAGTTTTTAATGCTCATAATTCGGATAAGAATGTAAGACTTTGTAAAGATGATTGGAAAGGGACAAAAGATCTTATTGAATTATTAAGAGTTTTTTATATTGCTAGGAATGTTGCTTTAGGTCAATATTATCCTACTGTTTCTTCTATTTTGGTAAATATTTGTGCTATTTCATCTAATTTTGCAAAATATAAAAGAAAAGATAAATTTAAAGCAACAATTATTTTTATGATTGAAAATTTTTAAAAATATTATTTTCCTATTCTTCAAATTTATTTGACTGCTACTTTGTTTAATCCTTCTTATAATTAGTAATATCTTTTATGATTGAAAAATTCAAAAAATATTATTTTTCTATTCCTCAAATTTATTTGATTGCTACTTTGTTTAATCCTTCTTACAAATTAAAAGGTGTTAAAAGAATGGTTGCAAATATTTATACTAATTTAGAAATTACACCTGATGAATCTCCTAGTCTTGAAGATTCTAAAAATAGTATAACAACAAAAAGTCAAACAAAGAATGGTTGAAAAAATTTATGCTAATTTAGAAATTACATCGGATGAATCTCCTAGTCTTGAAGATTGTAAAAATAGTATAATACCACAAGTTAGAAAATTATATGATACATATAGAGCCATGAAAAAAAATGCTTCACCAGTTGTACCTGCACGTCGTAAACATAGAAAAAAATGATACAGATGATATGATGGATGATTATCTTAATCTTGAAACTTCTAGTAATAATAATTTTGTTGAATATATTAACCAGGGACTGGAAAAGATTAGGGACGACAATGGAGACCCTCAATTATTGACGTGGTGGAAGAATCGTGGAGAACAATTTTTGAAACTTGCTAGGGTTATTTGAGATGTGCTAGCAATTCAAGCGTCATCAGTAGCTTCGGAGCAAGCTTTTAGTGCGGCAAGATTTCAAATTGGAGATCATCGATACTCACTTTGCAAGGATAGTTTAAAAATATCGGTGTTGTTTAAGGATTGGATCAACGTCGAAAGAAGGAGTTCTGGATTGCCAAAATTATCCTTGCAGGTGGAAGATAAAATTGATGAAATACTTGGAGAGAACAATGACGATGACATGGAAGCAATGTAGGAACAACGACAAATGCAACTTTCAGATAATCTTTCCCGAGAAATGATAGATAATTTACGCCAACAAATGTTTGTACGTTACAATTATAGATATTAGTATAGTATTAGAGATCTACTTCAGGCAGAGCCCTTCCTAGAAGGTGGATGTGTAGATTAGGTACTCCAACTCTTTTTATTATTTGTAATTGTACAATATTATTTATTTGAAATTTTGAATAAATATATTATTTTTCTTTTAAATATTGAAAGTTTAAAGTTTTTAGTATTTTATATCTTTTTATAGTAATAATAAGTTAGTAAATATAGGAAATAATATATATAATACAAGTTAACAACTTAATATTAAAAAGTTATAAAAGAAATAATATATATAATACAAGTTAATAACGTAACATTAAAAAAAATTAAAAATTTATCAAACTTATGTAACTTGTACTTGTGTAAGTTATAAACTTATAATTTCTTATTAAACTTATAACTTATAAGTTTTAAGTTACAACTTATAATTTTCAAATTTCAAAATTCAAATTTCAAATTCAAAGTTGAAAGTTTAAAGTTTTTATTATTTTATAACTTTTTATAATAATTATATTATTAAAAGCTAATAACTTTTAATAGTAATAATATAATGAATATTTAAATAATATATATATATATTTATAGCTAAACATTAAAAAAAAACTGGTACAATTCCAGTACCTCCGATCCGGTACCAAGCTGGTAACTAGGGACCGGGCCGGAACCCCTTAAAAAACCGGTAGAACCGGTTCGGGAACTTTAAGGGTTTCGACGGAACTGGTGCCGGTTCCGATACCAGTAAAACCGGTCCGTTTTGCTCCAGTCCGGTCCGTCGCCAGCCTTAGTCACATCTATAGTCAACTTTAATCATTTTTCGAAACTTATTCTGAATCATGTTGCCTATTTACACTTGAGGACAATTTACAGCAGCCATTGGCTGAAAATGATAATGCAAACAGAACCTTGTTCGTGAGAAGGGAGATGAGCCAATGGATTCAGGAGAAGGTGATGCAGGCCAGAAGAGGGGCAAAGTGGTAGTAGCAGACAAAATGAGTAATTATACAGTGAGGAAGGCATGCTGAGAAAAAAAGGAGGAAGAAAGACAAGCCCTCAACTGCCAGTGATTATGACTTTAAGGTAGATTATATCAAGAAGGATTCTGCTATGGATGACGCTGATGAAGTTGTAGCAACTGATGGAAGTAAGAATAACAGATTTGAGCTGCCAACTGGTGTTGATACCTTTTATCATCTTTTTGCACCAGTTTATCAAATCTGACTTCAAGTTATGCGACTTAAAACACTGTACCAGAAGCTATTAAGTTTTATTGACAATCCCAAGTGTGAAAAAGGTACAAATATTTATGGCGAAATGATATTGCACTTGAGGAAAGTCTATTTCCTTCTCACAAGTATCATGCTGCACCATTGAACA
The DNA here is from genome assembly GCA_000787875.1 of Solanum virginianum. NCBI lineage: Eukaryota > Viridiplantae > Streptophyta > Magnoliopsida > Solanales > Solanaceae > Solanum > Solanum virginianum. The sequence goes on along the minus strand of DF358954.1, from coordinate 96,681 downwards.
AATCTGAATTAGGTATACCCAGATTTCATCACAAGGATGAATATCCACACACTACAGCCTGCAGGAATATCAGTTTCCATTTGATACTTCTAGCTCAGAGTCCTCAGCGGGCTGGGAATTTATGTTTGTTCGTGGACTAGCTACGGAAGCTGAGGCTGCAGTTGCTGTCGATGTATCTGCTGCATACGAGTCGGAAATAAGTCCTGGTGTTTCCCTTGTTTCACGTGCTGCTTTCTCTTTGGCTTGTTTGGCTCTTTCAAGAACCTCCTCCTGTTTTTGCACAAACTTTTGAGGTTACACATTTTTGGTGAAAACTTCATCCACTTAAGTTTTTTCGGGGTGGAAACAACTCTACACATCAAGGAATCATAAACAAGAATTTTGTAGTTACGATGCTTAGCCGGTGTATAACATAGTAAAGATACACAGGTTATTTGCCTGTATACCAAGAGGAGACATTATCCAAAATATCACCCTTTTCTAATTTTACAGGTTTCTTGTAGTTGTTGGTAAACGCCAACATGAAACTATTAATGATCACTGAATGAGGACCTCCCAAAGTAAAATAAAACAAATTGGCCAGACCATTCATATTAACTACTCTAACTTATAGCATCAAGTTTTCCAAATTGAACTATTTAATACCTGAAAGTCCTGAACTTGCTTTTGTTGTTCCGCTTGCAATCTGCCAACTGAACTTAGGAACTCCCCTACTGTAGACTCTATGCGCTCAGTAACTGCTTCCGCCAGAGCTTTACCTAAGAAGAATGCATCAAGGATATTCTTACTCTCATTTTCACCTGCAAAAGAGATGATATTAGCTATTGGAAGATATGCAGAAATTTAGCAAAGACTGATGAAACAACAAATTAGTAGCTAATTTCGTATTCAAAAGGAAACCCAATGACACCCTCCACATACCCCAACCAAACCAAAGCAAGAGGAAAAAGATCACCTAGAGAAGCCAAAAAGAAATGGGAAGAACTAAAGAAGGGTGTGTTCACAGTTTCAAGTAACAAAGGGTCTTTCACCCCCACCCAAGAAGAAATGAAGAAGAAGTGAAGAAATAGCGAAAAACAAAATGAATCTATTCCAAATGAAGGGAGAAGTCCCAGGTCAGGAGGACCATACAGTAGGCAAGAACTCCCAAGGCAGAAGATGATGTTGCAGTCAGCAGAAGTTTGCCTTCTGGACAGAAAAATGAAAGAATGAGCTAATCCATTAATTCAAATTGATCATTATGTCGAACTTGTATATCAAGGTACACGTAGGCCTCAAGGTGCTTCTCTTTTTCTGTTAAACATCTTGATGATTCATTGTACTTGGTTAGTTCGTGTGGTAACTATTAGATCACCTAGCTATAGAGTCACAGTCATAGCTTCTGAGTTCTAATTATACATATCACTTGGACCAATCACAAGACTGCCAAATAGGTAGTACTTTAACACAAAGTAGAGCATAATTAATAATACAGTCCAAAGGTTTCGATCATTATCCAACATCCATAGATTAAATATACCCTATGACTAGGCAGGATGTACTGTAACTCCATCTCCTCGCTAAACAATATTTTTCAGCATACTAGTAGCACAATACTATACCATATTAGTTCCAAGGACGAAGAATAGAGTCAAACATGAGTAATGGATGATATTCCCTACTGAATACCAAAAATTTATACTGAAATAGCAGTGGAAAAATGAAGAATAATCATGGCGAACCAATTCAAGTTAGCCAATGAGTTCTCAAAGAAACAGAACTGAAACAAGAATTCTTTGCCCCTCTCTTTGTACTAAGAAGCAAATGCAATAAGTGTACTGGATTCGTCTATTATAAGTTACTCCCTTGACTTATATTATGTGAAACCCTTTCCGTTTTAGCCTATCTTATAAGAATGACATCTTTATCTCTTTTGAATTTGTTTGAATTACATTCCCATTTTAACCTTAATGACATGACTTGCAGACCCACTTGATATAAAGTCCATTCTATCACAATGAGAGAGAAAAAGAAAGACATGCTAAACCCTCACCGAGCACTCATTTAGTGGGATAATTGGGCACTTGGCATATATTACATGTCAAAAATCTTCTTCAATTTGTTAAACTCCATATCCGGTCAAACACCCACATATAACACAGGAGAGGGAGTATTAGTTATGGAGATATCTCAGACATCTCAAATAAGGGTATGGTACACGTTTGATAGTTAGAGTTCTATCCCTAAGAAGGAAAACACTATTGGGAAGATCACTCTACGTTGGGTTCAAAGCAGAAGGTCGAACCTAATATCTCGCAAGAACCATAAAGTTAAAACTGATCGATATGGACCTGCAGAGATTACTTCTTTCTTAACTCTCAGGATCAATAGTCATTCCTATTTTTACAAGTTTCCTTTGAAATAGATCTTTTTGATTACCAAGAATATCTGGTATGTTACTCCTTGCGAGTAAAGGCCCCAACCGACCAGTTAGACAGTTTGCAAAAGGAGAAACAATAAATTATTGTCATGGATACCATAAGCAAGAGACTGGATCCAAGATCTTAAATCGGTACATTTTCAGTCATTGATGCCACATCAACAAGAAGTTTTAAGTCGGTAAATATGCAATACCACAACACAGCAGCATACCTACATCATGACTGGAGGGTGCACATGCACCCATGATCGGTGGCCCAAGAATAACAAAAATGCGTGTAGGGAACTGTAAAAAAGGTAATACTGGAAAAGGAGGTCCATCCTCAAAATGCACTCATGGGTGCATTTGGCAAGAAGCTGGTCCTTTGTTCTTTAATTGCACACAAATCACAAGTTGAGTTCATGTCTTGCACATAGCAGTTCTTTCTTTCTTTTCCGTTTACTTTTGTCACTTCTATTTGGCATTCAAACTCTAATACGAAAGATTGCTCATTACCAAGATCTCCTCTATCACATGCTTGTTTCCGTGTTTCAGCTTTTTTCTCATTTCCAGTACTTTGAAGATATTGCTGAAAGTCTTTGTCTATCAAATATTATGCTTTAGTATGCTATTTTCCACTTGCAATTAATCTTTCTAGCATTTTTTCCTGCTAATTTTTATCCTAAACTGGTAAATTCCAATTTAATGGAACTTGGTTTTCAGGTGCAATTTAGTTGATAATTCTGACGTGTATAACTTTTGAAAGCCCCTATAAGATTGCCAAGAGTACTATATTGCTTGATAAAAATATGAACTTCTTCATTATAAGTTTAATTCAATTCTAAAATCCTTGCATTCGCTTCACGGAGAAATATATGTATCTGGATCTTAGTTGCATCTGTTTTTGGCTCAAGTAGAATGTGGAATCGAAATTTTATCATGATTAATCCTTGTCCATTTTGTTTGAGTGATTAGATTTAAATTTACTTCATTAGACATGATTGCCCATTTCTATTTGATGGGGTGCCATGATGTATGTTATTTGCGGTTGGCGGAGTTAAGAATAGGCTTAGAGGTTTTGGAGATAGACTCTAAATTCTGAAGTGTTCAGGTTGAGCAGTTGGAATGCGAGTTCAAGTGAGAATTGATACACAAGTAATCCCAATAGATCAAGTTTCAAGGATTCGCTATAAAATTATTTATTTGAATATCTTATTTCCTATCGAACAAAGTACAGAAATCAATCAAAAAAATGGGGAGACTCATCGTAATTATGTTTATTTAACTTATTTCTTCTACATATATACTTCTAAAATCCTTTTCATGCTTGTATTAACTTAAAACAACAATTAGTGAGAGCAATAGATGGGACATACCAGGGGGAGGAGGGTTGGAGCTGAAATTACAAGTGAAAGTGAGTGATGGAAGATTTGTGTTTGGACCAAAGGAATTCCATGTGGGAATGATACAACAACGTTGGAGCCGAGGTTTCTTCCATGGAGCAGTAGTAGTAAGAGAATACAGTGAGGAAGTTGTGAAAACCCCACTCATTTCAGATCTGATTGATTGATTTTCGAATCGGATTCTCTTACTTGTGGTGTGCTGCTCTGCTCGTATTCTGCCAATTTCTTTTTAACTTCGACTACTACTATTTCCTTTCATTCTTTCCCCTCTTCTTTTTTTCTTTTTTTCGTTAAAAGAGGAGTAGGTGGACATAAATTAAATGCAAAATCATATTGAGATATTTTGGTTAAAAGATATTGTTAATACTTTAGTTTAAAAAATCTCATGTGGTGCAGCGGATGAGGTTATTCCTTCCTTAATTAGAGGTCTCGAATTCGAGTTTTGAGAATGAAAAAATACTTTTGTAGGAAGTGCTTCCCGAGGCACTACGTGACATGAATTCGAATATAGTCAGGCTCTAATATGGACACTGAACACCGGACACTGAATGAGAAAACAAAAAAAAATATTTCTATTGTTACTTTTTGGCGAAAAAATGTTATTTTTTGAATAAACATATTGTGTTTTTGAACACATTATTTTCTTAATAAAATATTATTTTTAAAGAATCAAGTTATTCAATTCATCAATCCTTATGCAACCTTTCATAGTTTTAGGTAACCTTTCACCTACTGTACATGAATCATTGCGGTACACTTATAGGCTATAAATATTTGAAGTTTTCTAGAGAGAAATTTACAAGGAGAAAAATACTACATAGTAAGAAAAAAATTTTATTTTTCAAAATTGTAAGTGTGATTACGAGCTATTGAGTGGTTCATTGGACAACAAATTTGGCGTACCACTATATATTTGTCATGAGTCACTTTGTCTTGGGAGGATATATTTCATAACATTGGGTAGAAGACATATCATGAACACGAGTAGCTAGACATCTCATCTTTTTCGGCAGAAGACATGCTAAACTTCATATCATGAGTACGAGTAGCTAGATCTTCAAAAGACTTAGGTTTGATTCCTTGTAAGATGTAGAGAAGCCCCCAGTGCATTCCTTGGATACACATTTCTATAACAGAAGCTTCACTAAGTCTGTCTTTGCAATTAAGCCTCATATTCTTCCATTGATTTATGAAGTTGATGACTGGTTCATCCTTTCTTTTGCGAGTATTTGTGAGTTCTACCATACTCACTAGGCGTCTTGTGCTATTGAAGCGATTGAGAAACTCATGCTCTAGTTGCTCCCAACTGTCAATGGAATGAGGCTCAAGATTTATGTACCAGTCAAAGGCATTTTCCTTCAAAGAGCGAACACATTGTTTGACGAGATAGTTTTCATAGGTCCCAGCATTATTACATGTCTCCACGAAGTGTGCAACATTTTGTTTTGGGTTTCCTTTCCCTTCAGACTGCTGAAATTTAGGGGGTTGATAACCGACAGACATTTTAAGGCTATCGATCCTTGCAGTGTAAGGCTTAGCATATATATGGGAAAACTTCGCAGAGACTTCATACTTGTCTTTGATGGTCCCACATAGCAGTTCTTTCTTTCTAAGGCTTAGCATATATATGGGAAAACTTCGCAGAGACTTCATACTTGTCTTTGATGGTCCCTTCAATTAATCGAGTGAAATCATCCCTTCAGTAGAAACTGACATCTCCTTGATAGACGGTGCTTGCTTCATAGGATTTTCAGTCTCTTGGATGTCAATACCCTTCCCAGGTGCATGGCTAGATTCCCTATCTAGTAAACCGTCCACCCTATCCACAAATTTATCGATGTGAGACTCTTGGTGTTGCACATGCTTAGTCAATCCTTTAATTATCTTTGCCGGATTTACAAGTTGTTCCTTCATAGACGAAGCATTAGTTGTCATTGCTTGCATAACTGTTGGAGGCCTTGAGGAGAAGCACAAATTATTGTAAAAGCTGATCTTTAAAGGGCTCACACTATGCGATGCATATGGAGAAGATTCATTGAATGAGTCACAATCTTTCTTTGCGGTAGACTTCTTGGAACCAGAGACCTCAAGTAGAACTAAAGTCTGCTTGATCTTCTCAGCAACACTACTTCCTCCTTCTGAAGCATTTGTAGAGGATCTTGCTCTCTTTGGGGTTGAAGATCCAAAATTAGGAGTTGGTGCAGACAACACTCACATTGTTTATTGTCTTAGCATAGTAGCTTTACTCATCGTAATCGCTCCAACACTTTCAAAAGTAACGTCAAGAATTTCCTCTACTTCAACAGAGAACTTGGAGTCAACAACCTTCGAGGAAGTTGATTGGGAGATCTTCTTAGAAGCATTTTAGATATTATTTGATGCTTGAAAAGTTAAGATAAGAGCTAGAGATTATTTCAATGGGTGTGCCAAAATTTGTAGACGATAAAATTTTGCGTCGAGAAAATAATAATCAAGAACGAAAATATCAACAATTTGTAGTATTTGATTTCAATATGTGAGTGTTACAATCACTATGAATCCTCTTATTCACCTTTTCAAGTGTAAATTCAAGGGTTATTGAGTTTGATCTTGAATCTGACACTTGTTTCTTGAACTTGATCTTGAAATTTAAATTTATTCTTGATCTTGATCTTGAATCTTGAACTTGTTCTTGATCTTAATCTTGAAACTTGATTTTGTTTTTGAGTTTGATCTGAAGTTCAAGAGCTTTTAAGCTTGTTCTTGAACTTGAATGTTTGAATTCTTGAATTTGTAGAGAAATTCTCGGCGTTTGATCCATGAGCTCTCTCTAGCTTTTTGTTAGAATTCTTTTATGTTAATTCTGAATTATGAGGACCCCTATATATTTTTGTCGAATAGAGGAGTTATGATGGAATCAGAGTTTCTTTCGGCTAATCAGATTAAGGTGACATAACTTAGAAAAAGTGGTAAGAGTAGGTTTCTTTTCAAGTGACATGATGATATTTGATTGGTTGGGACACAACACTCGTACATATGGTATATTTTTATTGGTTCTTGATTGAGATAGGAATGTCATGCCATTTTGACACATGGCATGATCCTATTGACTCCTTTGTTTGACTTGGCACACTACATCATCTGACACGTGGCATTAAGTGGGTCTTTAATATGAGGGAGTATTGAGCCTAATAATGTGGGTCATCTTTTATAGCCCAAATAAATGAATATGGGCTTTAATTAAATTTATATTTTGTCGGACTTAAATAATTAATCCAATTATATTAATTCACAATATTTATTTGGACTAATATATTTTGAATTTGATATAATTTTTTAAAATATATTTTAATAATAAATTTTATATGATTACACTCATTTCCACAAATATCACCAAGTTTTTCTCATTTGATTTACTAATACTTGCCAAGTACTTACTGCAAACATAATTTCAAATCAAATTGCCAATCACATATCTCATGTTTTTTACTAGGCTAGCAAGATTCTTTTCTTCTTTGTCACATTATTTTCATACAATTGAATCAAAGGAGTTACAAGACTCATACAACCAACAAAGTTGTCTTTCACAATTTTCTCAATATAATGTGACTTGACAAGAAAATTTTCATCACATATTTTATGATATTTTTCATTCTAAGAATGAAATTTATCTCACCCAAATATTTCATACCAATATGGCTACTCAACATTTTTTTTTTCTTATCATTTTTTTTGATAATATATTAGAGCCACAACTCAACGAAACATATGCAAAAAATAACATGTTATTTAATTTATAATAAATAGATGCACCTATAGTACTCTTTTGTAGAGTATTTCTCCAAGATGCAAAATTCACAATTTCACAATGATTTTTTCACTTCATGAACCTCCACTACTTTTAGAATTTAAATATCACTTTGTGTTCATGAAAAGAAATATGACTTTATTCATAAAAATTATTAGGTAATTTTTTTTCTTCTTTACTTTTTCTCCGCTTGAATTGAGCAAGTAGAAACATACTTTACCCTTATATCTCTTCTCTTCCATTTCTTAAAGAGAGTGATATTGAAGCGGAATGATGAAATCTCTAATCTTGATATCCGCACTTTTCCAAATTATAACAAAAACATGAGTTTTCTTAAAATTGTTGGTGTAATATACTACATATACAATAAATTACAGTTGAAAATATAAAATGACAAAATTGAATCAAAATTCGTTCAGGCTGAGGCATGAATATCTCACTCTCTTAAGAAGATTCAAGTCTACTGTGTCATACTCTACACCGATCCAACAGTAATACACTTGAATTATCTCCTCCAAGATACAACAGCCCAACAATGTTGTATGACTCAAACAACTCCATATTAGTTGAAGAGTCCAAAGCTCCACAAAAAGAATGCCTTCCTTCAATATATAATTACTCTCTTTTGTATAGTGAATATAGTTGAACACTTAGAATATTTTTCATTAGCCTCAACTCTCGCTGTAACACCCCAATTTTTTTAGCTAAGATTGAGTCATCATTCACATGATATAAGAATTTAATTGATCATTCTTAATTGAGCATAAATGTTAAAGTCAATTTCTTAGTGTGTCAATAAAATTGAAGATGATATAAGGTTGCAGTTCTAATGTAAGATTTTATAAAAGTTAGATGGACCAACGACTTTTAGGATGTATATACATGCTAGGATCAACTCCTTCCAAGTTCTTTCACTTTAAAAGAACTACAAAGATCGAGAATTTTCTCCAAGAAAGCTAGTATTCATCAAATTTTGATTGTAGTATCAACTTTTCAAGTATGTAAGGCTAAACTAAAACATGAGATTGTTCTTCTATGTTGCCCCATAGATGGTAATAAAGGAGTTGAGAGCTCATGAGTCCCCATATATGTTTCTTCAAATACTTTCTTGATTATTTTCTTGAAAATTATATCTATTACATGTATTTTCATATGTTGATGATCATCATAAACTTATTTTCTTGATTTGAATACTTTTCATGAGTTAATGTATAAACATTATATGTTAAATTGTGAAAGCATGCATAATGAACCTAGGGATGGAGTCTAGAGCCTTGACTTGAGTATGTGGATGATAATCTTGATGTGAGTACGAGGTTAAGTTAATTGAGCTTGATGATCTTATGAGTCTGCATAATTGAGTTTTTGAGTTCTATCTAAATGAATTTTTCTGATTAATGATCTGAGTCCTTGAGTTCCTAAATGAGAATTGAGTTAACTAAGATGAGTTAAAGTCCCTGAAATAATAGAAGACTTTAGAGTTTGAGTTAATGAGATGATGAGAGTCTTTATGAGATTAAGTGAGTTGATGCCTCCATGAGGCTAATTGAGATGAGGAAGAGTCTTATAAGTATTGAGTCTTGGGAAGAGTATCGAGCACCGAAATAGATAAGAGTGAGTCTCACTCGCACTCATTAACTATGTCGCCAAGTGTAGGAAGGGGATTGAACCATTACATCACATGGTCCTCCCTCGAGATAAAGTCCCTGAAATAATAGTGGACAATAGAATTTAGATCCCTTGTGGATCATATTTGTTCCCTACCCGAAAAGTATGAAATAACTGTGGTAACATCAGCAGGATTATTATATAATCATTAACTTATAAGTGATTGTTGTCGGATAAGAGAAACTCCCAGAAAGTTCCCACATTGAGTACTCTGAGTTGAATTAAATTGAGATGAGTTGGGTAAAGTTTCTTTGAGTTGAGTCTGAGATGATTGATGAGGTTTGATTTGGTTGATGGGTCACTTGTCTACTCTTTACTCTTGCTTTAGATAGAAATTTGACATTCTGATTGATGTTTTATGTTGAGTTGATGTTATATATTATTCCACCTGTTTCTATTTCATTCAACTATTTTACATACTCGTTCATTTCACGTATTGGTGTTTCCTTTTGGACTACATTATTTTATGATGCAGAGGCAGGTACTAGAGATCGTCAACAGGTACACCATTGAGAATCTCACCATTGAGGATCTGAGCATTTCAGCTGAGTTGGTGAGCCTCCTTTACTTCGGAGGATCATTGCATTTATTTTCATCTTGCTATTAGAGTTAGAATTTGAGTTAGCTTTATTTTATTTTGAGGTAGCCATGGGTCTGTCATTTGCACCACTTGATAGTGATGGAGGCTTCATAGACTATAGTTGGAGTATTAATGTTGAGACTTGCTGAGCTAGTTTCTTTCTACTAGCCTTGTTGCTATTTGATATTATTTTTAGACTAGATTGCCCATTGCTATCTTTAGACTTTCACTGATTTTATAGAGTTTATTGATTGAATGGATATGATGAAGTTAAGTAGTTCGCTTGGGGACTAGCAATAGTCTCTAGGTGCCAGCCACATCTAGGGTACCCTTCCGGGGCATGACACTCTCTTTCACTATTGCACATTTCACTAACTTCATTACATACTACAATATTTATCACATTTCTCATTTTTCTTGTATACTTCTTCTTCTCCAAAACAAAGAAAGATCAC